>JADNYJ010000006.1:600000-750486 GCA_015501075.1 Gymnopilus junonius | reverse complement strand
ATTTCGTTTCATTCATCCAGGTGAGGTAAGAATGAGCTCACGACCATGGGCTCGTTCTTTTTCTTTACTGATGATATACGTGCTATGTTCCACAGTTCCATCTCTACCACAGCACGCTGCGCCGCATTGCTTCCCACCTGCCGCCGTTGCTCCCCTCTCATTTTCGACGTTCGACACTGACACGACATGCCTACCCCCTTATCTAACCTCGGACGTGCGAAGGATGCCATTTGGCATCTGCGCTGCCACCGCGAGGCATACAATATGCCTTGAAGAAATACCGTCACCATGTACCCATGGCATGGTGACCCATGGGTGTACGGGTAAGGTTAGCGTCTGGGTACCCACGGGTTACCCATGCTCATCCCTAATTCTAAGGGATAGAACTCTATGCTAGAGCCTGTCTATGTTTAAGGAACAGGGTAGGGCCTAGATTCTTGGTGAACATATCAGCAACATTTTTGTCCATAGGGACATGCCTCTATTTTATGTTCCCAAGTTCTATTTGTTCCCGGATATAGTGGTAGCATATTTCAATGTGCTTTATCCCTTTTGGGTGATGGGATTTTGCAAGTTAAAAATAGCTCCATGACTATCTCCATATAAGGGAATGTATGGGATTGACATCCTGAGTTCTTCGAATAGAATCTTGAACCATGCACAATCACATGCACAGTCAGAGAGTGCCATGTATTCTGCCATTGTGGATGACGTTGATACTAGAGTCTGCATTTTGGAGTGCCATTTGATACTCCCACTAGCAAGGGAAAAGAAGTATCCCTGCATAGATCAACACATGCGATCAGGCTCTGTTCTATCATCACCATATGAGGTGTCACAGTAGGCATACAAGCCTTTATTGCTGTTTCCATCGAACACAAGTGCATAGTTGCATATACCAACAAGGTAGCGCATGATATATTTAGCATGGTTCAGATGTTCATCAGATGGGTTCGCAGCAAACTTAGCCATCTGTGTTACAGCAAAGGCTATATTGGGTCATGTTCCTAGCATTAAATATAGCAGGGAACTGATCACCGATTGATACTCTGACTGAAGTGAAGCCGAACTCGTGCCTGTAAAGGGTTCTGGCTTATACCCAGTAGGTAATGGAGTCTGTGCTGCTTTCGCATTCATCATTCTGAAGCGTATAAGAATCTTATTAAGGTACGGCATTTGATCGATGTAGGTCTTGCCTTTCATGTACCTGATTCTCATGCAGAGAAACTCCTGACATACACCTAGGTCTCGACATTCCCATGCAGTCATAAATAACTGCTTCTTCTGTTGGACTAATTCAGTGTTAGGACCTGTGATGATAATATCATCAACATATGCCAACATAATGACAAGGGTCCCATCGCTATGTCTTGCAACAAATATGCCAGCATCAGCATATAGGCATGTGAAACCGAGCTCTTTAAGGGAGTGATCAAGTTCAGACCACCATGCACGTGTGGCTTGTTTTAGCCCATAGATAGCTTTGAGCAGGTGGAGTACTTTCTTCTCTTGTCCCTTTATGGTAAAGCCATCAGGCTGTTCCATATATATCTCCTTGTCAAGTTTCCCATATAGGAAAGCTGATTTGACATCAAGGGACTCTATACGCCATTTCTCAAGTGTCGCTAAGGCTAAGATGGTGTGGACCGACTCGAACTGGACAACCAGTGAGAAGATCTCGTCATAGTCTAGGCCTTCTATTTGGGAAAATCCCTTGGCAACTAGACGGGCTTTTTTATGTCCATTGGACTTAATATCGAAAACCCAATGATTTTTGATGGCCTTTCGGCCTGGAGGTAGGTCAGCAAGCTCATAAACTTTTCGTTTATGAAGGGCCTCTAATTCTTCGAATTGAGCCTTGTGCCATTCCTGTTGTTGATTGGCAGGTAGCCATCTAAGATCTTTACTAGTCCAATTTTGGATGTTCAATGGATCTGGAAGTGCACTATCGGAAATTGCCTTAGAAAGTAAATAGGCATGCCAATGTGCTCCCCCTTCTGCTCCCATATTGGGATTGTACGGGTACTCAGCCACATGGTCACTAGAGGCCATAGACAAATTTGGAGTGGATCCGGTTATGTCTAATCTGCGCTGGCAATCTCTATCGGTGGCTGTACCAGAAGGGTATACATTCCCTTCTTTTTGTGTACTTTTACTCTCACGAGTGCTCCATCTTGGAGCATCACCGGCAGCTCCCCCTGATGGACTGGTATGGGGTTTCTGTGGTGCAGGTGGTGGGAGATCAGGTCTCAGTCCTTGCCTAGGAGTAGAAGGCATACTTGGATGAGTATCTGCTGGTGACTTGGGAGGTGGAGTCTTGGGTGGCTCATCGTCATGAGGTACCTCAGTCTCACTTGACAGATTATTTGGGGGTGGTCTATAGGACGGTTCATCACCATCGTGAGAATCACTGTCCTCCACTTCCAAAACAGGTTCCTCTGGGGAGGTGCACTTACGTATTTGGGTAAGCAGCGGTACTTTAGCCTTTTGGCATTTAGGAAACAAATGTTCATCAAAAAGCACCATGGCAGCTATGAATAGAACATTGTTGGGGCTTCACATGAACATCATATTAGAATGATGTCCATGATATCTGAGGAATATCATCAACTTGGATTTGGGCAAAAGTTTATTTGCCCATGTATCCTTTGGAAGGAACACATATGCCCCACATCCTAAGACCCATAGGTGTGACAAATCAGGCTTCTCTCCATTGATTAATTCAAATGGAGATTTCCAGTCAAGTTGATGCACGGGAGTTCTATTGTATAAATAGACTGCATGTATCATGCAAAACTCCCACCAGCTGTCAGGGAGACAGGCTAATAGGTGCATTGACTCGGCTTTCTCATCTAAAGTCCGATTGAAGCATTCAGCTTGACCATTCATTTGAGGCTGATGAGGTATGCTTCTCTGGATCTCGATCCCAAGATCCTTAAGGATTTCTAAGTATTCCTTATTGATGTATTCACCACCATTGTCACTTATCCATTCTTCGACTTTGGCATTATACTTGGTTTTTACCATGGCTAAAAATTGCCTGGTAGTGTCTTTCGCATCACTCTTTTGTTTGAGGAGCATGACCCAAGTATTTGATGTGTGATCATCAATAAAGGAAATGAAATATTTGTACCGGTGATATGAAATCACCGGATACTCCTTAAGGTCTGAATGGATCTGCTGGAATGGTCTGGTTGCACATTTGACATTGTCTGGGAAAGAGCATGAATGCATCTTTCCTTTTGCGCAACCTTCACATATGCCAGCGTCCTTCAGGACTTTAATAGATGGGAAGTTTTCGGAATTAGCCTTAAACTTCTCAAACACTTGAGTGGAAGGGTGTCCGAGTCATCTATGCCATAGATCATAATCTTCGGCATGTACCGATTCCATCATGATCAAGTTCTTTCCAGAGATGATCTGCAACTTAACCCAAAACATAGTGTCATGATGAGAATGCTTCGGCAATGCATTTAAAATAGTGCGGCCATTCTCTTTGGATATGAAGTTAAGTGATTGTGAATCACCTAATACAACATTGTTTGTGCTGAGAATTTGACCCATCGACAGAAGTTGTATAGTCACATCAGGCATGTAGAATACTGGATGAAGTCACAATGTTTCATGCATCACAGTATTATTTTTATTGGTAACTTCTGTTTTAATAAAAACAGTACCAAATCCATCGACATAGGCTATGCCGTTAGCAGTTTGGACCTTTGGTCTTTCTTTGCTTGGAAATTTGGTAAGTTCCGAGAAGTCAGAGATTTGTCCAGAAAAATGCATGGATGCTCTGGAATCTACAAGCCATTCCTCAAATGTCTTTTCATGTTCCTTTCCCTTACAGTTCACACAAGAGACAACGTGATCAAGATATATATTGTAGATAGTAAATAAAATTAATTTACTATCTACCCCATACAGTGTATTAATACCTGTGGGTTGATCAGTTAGCATCTTGTCAGTATGTGAACAAGAAGGTACTTGCCAGTCTGGGTGAGGGAGGAGCACTGAATCACCACAATTCTGCTCTATCTCATCCTCATAAGAGATCGGGTCCGAATCCCACATCATCTCATACATATCATTCCAGCTCTGTTGAGCCGTTTTAGTAATGACATTCCTATCTGCACCAATATAGTGTGATCCGAGATGAAGGGACTCACCGATCGGCAGTGGCAGCGGAAGATCTTCTTCCCCAAAGGAGATATACTCCTCGTCATTGTCCACATAGGTGAGATCACTGTGTGACACTACCCCATTCATGCGATTCCAGTCTTCCGCCATAAGCAGTTTGGAATCAACTGCCATATGAGAAGGATCTGGGGTCAGTGCCCGATAGGGCTCAGGACCAAGAGATCATTATAGATCTCGGTCGTCATTGACGACCCCGATGCAACATCCTCTGTGGTGGTGCTACTGTGGATATGCACAGTGCTACTCATTCCCACATTCTCGGCAATCCTACTTGCACCCATATTTAGGGCAACTTCCTCGAATCTACTTGAGGTGGCAATGGTCGGGGTAACCCTGATCCAAGACATCAGGTCCCATGATTTCCTAAAGGAGGGGTATGGCGCCATTCCCCAAGTAGGGTTCTTCCAGGCACCTTCATGGACTTTGTGAGAGGTAATAGTACCTCTCCCACTAATCTCAACAACATTGTGAGTAGTGGGGACTGGGCACGATTTCTCCAGTGGCGGGAAATGCACTGTCAATGCAAGCATGAAGGGCTCTTCATCAGAGTCCTCAACAAAGCATGCTGACTTTGGTTTGAAGCCAGCACGGCAGGGTTTCCTCTTAGGATACTCTTTTTTCTGCGAACTGCTGGGGTTACCAGCATTCTGCTGATCAGAGTGGCACAGTTCGGGACCTTTCCCTTTGATCGCAGTATTGTGCTGCACATTCACATTGTTAGCCTGTTGGTTTCTGGGCCAGCTGCCCTTAGGTAGGTTGAGCTGCTTCGGCACATAGAGTGTGCCATGCTTGAGTTGCTCGTGCTGCTTAAGGTGCCCAAATTGGGCAGCCCATGTGGTGCGAATGCTGTCAAAGAGGTCCTTTAGTTCCATATTTGGAACTGAATTTTGCCAGGTAAAATTTTCCATCATCCGCTGATAGACGGATTCTTGCAATGTGACGTTCATGGCAAGTGGAGATTCATGAGTAGGACAAGGCACACCATGGATTGAGAAACCATGGGTACCATGCTGGTGGAGCTGGTTGATCCTATGGCATTAGGATCATTGACAAGCGGGAGACATCCATAATGGAATTGGAATTTGGCGAGCTGGGGGTTGGGATTGGAGAGATCGATCTTGAGATTCATGAGGACCCTAAAGTCCTCGAGGGTCTCGACAAACATCTCCTTGGAGAATTTCATCTTGATCCAATCCCATGCTTCAGCCGCAGACAGGGTTTTAACCTGGTCCCAAATACCAGTATCGATGCACATGGCTAAAAGGCTGAGCACCTTGGAATTCTTGGAGTTGAAATTCTTCAATTTATGGCGGTATGTTTCCTCAGTGGCAGACCAGTGAGAAAAGCGGGTGTTGTACAGGTTTAAATCTCCCTGTGTAGGTCCGATGGCAGGAGTAGTGTCAGTGGCATGAGTGCCAGTGGGGAATGAGGGTTCCCTAATTTGTTGCTCCAGAGGAGCAGTGAGGGTCCCTTCAAGGATGGCTTTGACATCCATGTGGAGGATGATGGCCTCCATTTTGGAAGCCCATTGATGGTAGTGGCGACCATCGAATTTAGGAAGGTCGGATGCAGAGAAGGAGATGGAGGTGGAGTTCTTGATAGAAGACATCTTGTTGAGTTGTTTGGTAGATTGGATTTCTGTTAAGAAAAGAGCTGGGTTGTGTCAGCAACAGGTGTGTAAAAGCATGCTAAATAAAGAAAGCACTGCTAAAAATACCTGCACCAGACATGGAATTAACCCCTTAAGGGCAATTTGTCCAGACAGTGACAGATGTCTGGGCCCACATGACAAGGCCCTATACAATGTTGTGCATGGTAGCGAACGATTGTGGGAGAGTGTTCTGTCTTGTGATGAACAGCTGTGGTCAATGTTCTGCCTGACGGCGAACTATCTTCCCAGGTAGAAGTAAGCTACAGACCGATGCTAAGCAGGTTCTGCACAATGGCGAACTATGCTAGACAGGTTCTGCCCTAGGGTGAACTCAATGTCCAGCAGGTTCTGCCAATGGCAAACAGCATGCTTTGCTATCGGGGCCCATAACCTATTGAGCAGCAACTAGTGCGCTCTGCATAGTATCATTGTAGCTACTAGCTTACCTGGTTTGTGAGAGGCTAGTGCTAAGGTGACTACTTAGGCTACTACTTAGAAGTGCAAATGACTTGGATTAGGATGCTGTTTAGAGCATCCTTATATACCTACAGGACATGCAGTGACTAACTATGTATGAGTAATGCATAAGGCAATTACTCAGCTAATTACTATGTAATTACTAATATCTACTCATAGGATGAGTAATACGCTCACTAAGTGATCACATGTTTTAGTCATATAAGATGACTGTAATACTCTGTCATCACTGGATCTAGTCGCGTATAGACGCATCTGATCACGCGTGTCATGTGAGTCATGTGATGTAGTCACATGGACACTTATCATGTCAACAATGAGTTACATGACACTACCCAATGCTTGAAAAATCAGCAAATAATATACTGTTTTGTATATATAGCAATGTCTAATGATAGAAGATAGACATATCTGTAGTCTATCTACTATTTCAAAGCCTCAGATGAAAGGAAATTTTATGTTTTGGCCATTGCCAGTTCAGAACAGTTTGAACCAGTTCAAACTGAGAACTGAACTGAACTTGGAAGTTCAGTTCTCAGTTCAGAAAATTGGCCAAAGAACTGAACTGAACTGAACTTCGGCAACCCTGACTCATAGGGGATTGTGCACCACCACACAGAGTCAGAAGGGGACAGATAAGACATGTAGAACTCAGCAACATTTTGAATTTGGATCTGCGCTATCAGTTTCTGCCACTGTTGGAACAACTACCATCCATACACGACGCTTAAGCGTAGTCATTACTTTCACAATTGATCATTGATGGAGCCGCTAGGGCTGGGTCAGATATTTTTTCCGGCTGTCACTAACAACGGTTTTTTTATTGACATCATTGAAATTATGTAATTTTTTAATAACTCGAAAAATGAATATCTGACACGTTACCAACACGTTACTAACACGCCTCACACGATGGCCTTGCAGGGCCGCAAGAAAGCTTTTTATGCTCCAGTCACCCGGTGTACCCGTCAATTCCTCATCCACTGCCATTGGTTGAGCTGAAAGCAAAGCACCAGGACCTGCTGTATCAACATTCAAGGCCAAGGCCTTAAGCTTGTCGTCGTCGAGCTTGATATAGTCGGCAATGTTAAACCTGGTCGACTATTGTTGTTATTGTCATCGATATCGCCATCCGCTTCAAAAATCTCATCAGCACGATCTGTTTCTGCGAGATCATAAGGATCGAGATGGTCGAACAGTTGTTTTTCAAGTGTAGTGCAGGGTTTGTTATCATACTGTTAGTGCAGGATCCCATGAACCATACCTTCGCGCAATTTTGGCCAGAGCCTGTCGTCCAGTTCTGCGGGGAGGTTTGGGATATGGAAGTGTCGTCGTGACACACAGAGGATGTACTTAGGTTTTGATTAACTGGTTTGGTTTCATTACCTGATTACTATGAGGTACAGGTGCTGGAGTGCCGATAACGAGTCCGCGTCTATATACAGCAGGCCATACCGAGGATCTTAAGCAGGCTCTAATGTACCTCTTGTATCATTACCCACAATCGAGGTTACTTGGACTTGGTTTCTCTTTAGGTGCCAATGTTATGACAAGATACGTCTCCGAAGAAGGTGACAAGAGCCGCCTTCCTTCTGCGGTCGTTTTATCTTGTGTATGTACCATTTACCGCACTTTTTGGATCCTATCTAATAGCCCTTTCTACAGCCTTGGGATATGCAAAAGAACGGTCATGCGTAAATCAATTTACAGGACATTGGTAATCATCTTCTGACATACTTCTCAGGCTAGTGAGTACATTCGCCGGGAAGAACCTATATGCCCGAGGAATGGGACGGAATATGGTGCGCCTTGTCAGAAGACATGAACGCTCATTGAGAAAATTCCCCGACCATCCCATTTGCAAGGAACTTCCATCAGTCTTGGCTCTCAGATTTCCTACTCTTCCACATTTTGATGACACTTTTACCCGCAGGGTTGGAGGTGAAGCTCCGACCTTCCCTATACCGACAATAGATGACTACTACTTCTGGGCATCAAGTGATAAGCGCATACAAGATATAGGAATCCCATTTCTCTCGATCAACTCGGACGATGACCCTGTTGTCACTAGTGTCCCTTTGGATAGCAAAGGCAACGGATCCATCGTCATGGTTCTCACAAAGAAGGTTGGCTACCTTGGTTGGTTTACATCCGGATCGGAACGTTGGACTACTCAACCAATTCTTGAGTGGCTTGAACTTATGGGCAATGGCGTGGTCCTCGACAATAGCCCACATTTACCTTTGTCCGTGGATTGTGATGGTTTCATCAGAGGGAAGGAAGAACAGCTGGCCTGTACAGTAGAAGCTGTAAACGATGGCGTCATAGACGGTACCGAGGGAGACCAGTCGTTGCTGAGACTATCCTAATGCCTGTACGACATTCTCAAGAATAGACATTTCGTCCTCTTGCGTAAATATTAAATACCTCGGGTATCATCCCTCAGCAAAGTTGAATTCAATTTTACAAGCGCTGCGGGATGGTCGTGACTAGATTGCTTACGGCGCTATACGTGCTTAACAGCCCTTATACTTATATCGCAATGTCTAGAACTGAGTTGAGGGTTGACACTTTGACAACAAAAATCCCGTTATAATCTAAATAGACCCAGGAACAACTACTTGCTTCGAATGAAGGCATTTAAATCTCCGGCATTCGGTTTTCTCAGCAATTAGAGGAAAGGAACAAGAGCCTGAGGAAGAATCGAGGAGACGGCGACACCGCTCGGTGGTTCGATGGACTGGAAGTACTGCATCCGCGACTCAATACCTGGCAGCGACAGAATAGTGGAGAATTATACTCACAGTACCCCACCATGGCCCAGCTGCCCACCACAGAGCACCAAGCCAAACCCCAGACTGCTGCATAGAGCACAGAGCGCCCTGAACAGCAGAGATGCACGTAGGGTTAGATCCAGCACCGATCTCTCCCAAGAATCCTTTGAGGTTGTTCGCCTGAAGCCACTGAGTAGCGGCTTGCAGACGCTCGGAACCGATAGTCGAACTGACGCATGTCGCAGAGGTACCAGAGCCGTCGGAATCGAGATATTGGTGCATTTCGATGGCGACATTGTTGTTGGGATCCTTGATTGCGCCGAAAGCAGCCGCATTTCCAGAGGATTGCCATGTCCATGCACCGGTCCAAGCTTCATTGACATCAGGAAGGGCCTGGAATAGAAATTTGGTACAACCTACATGTTCCCTCAACAAGGATAAGCTGGCTGGTTGCTCCGCTAGCACGGATACCGTTGACGGCCGCTTGGTTCTGCATCGCAAAGGGGGTAATGAGTGGACTTAAAATAATGAAGCAATCAATACCTACCAGGTTGAAGACGGTCTGGGCGTCAATGCCATTGGGTTCGTTCATGACATCTGTATGTTGGGTCAGCCTCGGTTTTCCTTTCTTCACGTTAAGTCTTAAAGATGCGCACCAAAGATGACATGACTGTTAGATTTCTTCAATAGAACATATCAGTTAGGCGTTAAAAACATTTGATATGTCGACCCACGAATTGACCGGCCAGGTTTTGCCACCCTTACATTCGTCAATAAATTTATGTGTTAAGCTCCCAAAAAATGTCTGGACTTACAAGTCTGGAAACTAAACATCGGAAGTCAGTAAATTTCTTCCAGAAATTGCCTCAAAACTTACGTAGAAGTGCTGAGGATCTGCTGGCCATTGTAGCTCATGAAGTTGTGGGCTGTATAATGACGTTCAAGATTGAAAATGCCAAGCACTAGATCAAAAAAAAGACTCACGGTCAATGAGAACATAGGCGCCTTTTCCAGTAATGTAATTGACAATCTGCATATCCATGCCCCCTTAGTATAATACTACATGGAGTATTCAGGTGACGCACAGTCGTTAATCCACTGAGGTAAGTCTGGTCGAAAGGACCGGTAAGGCCAGTCGAGGGAGGATTCAAACGCTCCACCAAGAAAGGAACACGGAAGGTATTGAACCCCTGCCCTACAAAGTAGTCAATGGAACTCGGGCTTGGCCAAGTGTAATCTTTCCCGAGTGTTCCCTGTACATTTGGTATGAGCAAAGAAAACACTTCACGATACCAACCTGAATAAACATCAGACTCACTGGAATTACAGTGTTGCCGAATTCAGCACCGGACTCGTTCACGCCAAAGAACTTGAATTTGGTGCGTGTTCCAGGGCAGATAGACGACGACGGAGAGGATCCTGGACTGGAAGAGGTGGTCGTTGGTTTGGTGCTGGTAGTAGATGTCGTCGAGGTAGTAGAACTGCCAGGAAGGCATTGAGAGTACCCTACACCAATAGTTGAGCTCATTTTGAACGTTAAGTTTCTACCCCTTCGTGCGTACATTGGTTAGAATAAACACAGGATGATCCGGCAGCGCATGTGGTCGGACCAGTGTAGGATTGACCCTGCAAAACGTGAATTACATGAGTCATTCCTCCTGAAGTCCACGATTTGAGAAGACAAGTACACCACATTGCCCCCAAACTGCAACCTGAGCGACGGCAGACGTGCTTAGAACAGAAAACACGGCCAAAGAGGCGAAAGACGAGAAGGAAGACCTCATCCTTTTTGCAAGGAGACAAGCAAAGAGTACTTGGGTCATGGTTTCGTGTCGGGCTCCTTTAAGACCAAAGCAAAGCAAGAAAGTATCCGCCAAATGGCCGAATTACATCCAGCTCTGAACGTTTGTCGACCTCGGAAACACTAGGGCGCAAAAGAAATTTTTATTTTTCTTCTTCGGAATACGGGCAGAAAGGTGAAAACGAGTCTCCGGAGGTCATAGGATAGATAAATGCAGACTTGGCGTGGACTGAAAGCTTCTTCGGACATATTGGCTAGCTGCATCAAAGCCAGGAGGAGTAGCTTTAAAGTTTCCGTTTGGCTTGGCAGATGTTTCCCAGGCGTCGAATTGAGAAAAAATGAGCTTGAAGTCGACCCGCGATTTTCTTGGCGGCCGGTCTTATGCCATTCGTTCAGAGGCGCCCGCAACCGAGGTTTTCCCTGTCATGTCAAATTGCAAGTGATTCGAAGACAGATTGCATACGTCGACCTATGAAATGCTACAACTCGAACGCGAACCTACGCGTAAATGCCGTGCAGAATCTCCGACGAGTAAAAGATGGTTCAAGCACTGACGATACTGGCAGTCGAACGGATCTGTTCGTCGGACTCGCACATATATTTCCGGTCTGCTTACTTGCCCGTCTCGATTGGACAGTCAGAGAAATCCAATAAAGTCGGTCAAATAGATAACTATTGTACAGCTGCCTTGAAATACCACTGTAGGGTCATGCATCAGAATTACAGCATGAAGAAGAAGAG
The DNA here is from genome assembly GCA_015501075.1 of Gymnopilus junonius. Lineage (NCBI taxonomy): Eukaryota > Fungi > Basidiomycota > Agaricomycetes > Agaricales > Galerinaceae > Gymnopilus > Gymnopilus junonius. Next base: position 738,845 of record JADNYJ010000006.1, on the reverse strand, counting down.
GAAAAAAATACATTGTCACTTAAAACATAGAATCTGCATCAGCGAACATTCGTTCCTCCCAATCCTGTACTCCTTCTCATAGATCCCAAATTTGAGCTTCCTTCGCCTCTATCCTCATTCTGCCACGACGATGAAGGCCTCCTATAACCACTCGAGCTTCCTCCCATGAACGACGACCACGACCGAGCTTGGGGCTGAGGAGGAGGCGCAGTCTGAGGCCTTTGAAAGCGCTCCCAATCATAGAAATTTCTCCTGGGAGGTTCATCCCTTTGTCGGCCGTTCCACAGGTGGTTGGCTATGCCACCTAGGGCAGCGCCAGTCCAGAATCCAGGTCGCCAATTTTGCCAGCCGGATTGACCTTGGGATTGGGACGGAGGCGCCTTTGAGTATGGAGGGGGAGGAGGATCTCTTGGACCGTCGTGATGATCTCCTGGAAACCATCCTCCACTTCCGCCGCTGCCAGTTGAACGCGGATTATAGCCGGGTGGACGAGGGGCTCGCGGAGTTGTATTGTTGGTGTTACGGAGGCAAGACATGAAAAAACTGTAGACTACGATTGCTAGAAAAGCAAACCACAGGACGTAGAAGATAATCGCTGGCCAGTCATATGCTATAGGAATATATCCGCTTAAGTACTCAGGAGGGACAGGAAGAAGATATCTTACAGTTAGATTGAAATAAAGGAGAATACGTCTTCCCATTGCGCAAAGCATCAGGTACCTGAACAAGACGGTATTCTAGGGAACATGATCCTATACAGAACAGGTCAAAACAGCATCCAAGTTTACCAAGATACAAATCGTACCTTTCAATATGTTAGGATCTCCAGGTCTTGACCATCCTTCGCAAGAAACTTCAACTTTTCCAAAGCGCAAAGAATCCGGAAGATCTGCCTCACACTATTCGCAAAATTGAATCAGTAAACTACAAAACAATGAGCGAGAAACACCCTATTACCTTCCAATCGATATCCGTCCCAGACCCTCCAAGACTCTCGCATCGAACAACTTCAGGTTGAAAAATCTCACAAGGCTTGCCGACGCAGACTAATTGGGGAAGAACAGATGTCCGGCGTGCGGTCGTATACGCGTTCTGGTAGAACGTCAGAGACTTGACTTTAGCTAGCTCGACCTTGGACATGGTTGTTGACTGCAAGGTTGATAATGATTTTGTAGAGGTGCCAGGCGCCGAGACACAGACTAGAGGCCTGGCGGACAGCCATAAGGACTGACGTGGAACCAGACGTGGTGGGCTACTACCAAATGAGGTTTGATCGAAATATTGACTCCTGCACGCGGTGCTAAAATCCTTGAAATTCAAACAAAATATATTCTACAGTATGTATGCGCACAAGATCTAAAAAAATTACGAGGCTAAAGGACAGCCTCCACATAATCCATGGCCACATCCGATGCAACTAGCAACGCCCACACCCAATATCTTCAAAACCAACGATACAATGCTGACCACACCTTCTCCAAGGACAAAGCCGCTCGCAATGACGATCAAGCGAATATCACCCCCTTCCTTAGAGAACTTCGTTCGATAGAAGTACTCCATCACGCCACCGATCAACCGGGCGATTGAGAATGAAGGTGTATTCAAGAATCCAATAGCGAACGCTACACCTGATGGGATCCATTTCGCATAATGTAGGTTCCTCCTTGAAGCGTATGTCTTTGTTGCAGAGAGCACTGCGAAGAGGGTCGAGAAGATAACCATAAACGTTGCGCTGTTTTCCGGCAGTTGACCATCACCTGTTAATTAGCTGACTTTCAGCCTGATTCCTTCCCATAAAGTTCGAAAACAAACGCACGAAGAAGTCTTGCGAGACTCAACCAGACGTATGCTGTAGGCGCTGGGAATGAAGGTCCCGGAATAACGTATGCACGATTATAGAACATGTAGGCCGTCGTCGTGATAACGATGGACACAGACGACCCAATAAGCTGTCCAAAGAATTGAGCTCGTGGAGAGGCATGACATAGATGTCCTGTCTTCAGGTCCTGCATGAGATCTCCAGCCCTGAAGAGCATCAGGTATTGAGGTATTTGATATGAAATGATTGATATATATGACATACTGTTGGGCACCAGCCTCAGCCACACCTCCAGCAATGATATTTGCCACAATATTTCCTGGCTGAATCCATGCAAAGAATAGCTGGGATACCTTGCCTAGCCCTGACACGGGATTTAAATCGGTCTCGCCCAAAGCACGAACTCTACACCAAGCGATGAGCACAAAAAAAATGCAGTGAATTAAAGGACATACCCTATAATGCTTAGCATTCCTCCCAGAATGAAACCCAACAGAGTTGCCCAAGGTTTAATCCCCTCATGTCCGAAAACGATCCAAACCAATAGGGTACCGATCGCTACACTGAAGAACAAGCCTATGATGACCCATTTATTGGGTACTAGCCTGTCTTCCGTCTCCGTTTCGTGCTGTTTGTCCTGATCATTGCTTTCCCTGATGCTTGTATAGCCCCTTCTCCATGGTCGGATTGCATCCTCGACATATTCATAGGCGACAGGAAGCAACGAGATTAAGCTATCTGCACACATGATACCAAGGGATATCCAGAGAATCCAGCCACGTGCACCGTTCGACATGTCACCCACAGGACCTGGTGCCCATCCGAGCTCTTTGGAGAGTGGAGACAATATGGCCCAGCCCACAAACATACCCTACAATATGAAAAGATTAGACTATAAGCAACAAGGGTTAGTTGGTATCACAATATACCAGGTTCATGCTCAGAGTTGTCGGAAATCCCATGATTATACCTTGCAAAATGGCATACTTAAAGAGTCCCATAAGCCGCAGCGTAAAAAGAACCCAACATACCTTGGCCGACATATGAGAGACTGGGTGTAAAAAACCACAACCACTCTTTCGCCAGGTAATCACCGAAGGCGGGAATAGCGAAGAGGACAGGGAAGAAATATGCGCATAACTGGATAAGAAGCTTTATTAGTCTGTCTAAAGAGTTTATGATCAAATTAGAATTACCGTTAGGGAACCAGACGCTAGGAAGCTCCAAATAAGATCTTGCCAGCCTTCATGCTCTACAGTGTCTCGCTCTATAGTGTCACCACGTTCGTCTGGAAGAGTCTGAGGAACATCGGGAACGGCTTCTAGACTTGGCACATCTTCTTCCTCGTCCTCCACTTGCCGATAACCTGTTCGTCGTCTTACACTCGTATCTGGAGGAGGTAATTGGTGCAGAACTGAAATAAGATGTGCGGTTGCTGTCCCAGAAGGAAAAGGCAGTTGCTCTTCTATGATCTGTGAAAGTTTGTTCAGAAGTTTGTTCTGAATGGACAAACTACTGGACATACCACTTGCTTCCGTATCGGAGGTGACAGGAAGACCCTTGTTAACAGTAAGCATAAAGCTCATGTAGCTGAATAATTCCCCACCCAAAGAAAGCGACTGAACATGACCAGCCCACAGCATTGAGCCAGTTGAGACGAATAGGGGGCGTGCCATCCCGCTGTTGATCGAGCAAAGTGAGAGCTGGTAGAATCCCTACAAACCCAGCTGCTAATGGCATGGTTCCTGTAGCCACTGCAGTGGTTTGAACGACGATAATCTCTTGGGGGGATAAAGGACGCGGAAGCATTTTAGAGATGAGGAAGCCTATAAGAGCGGATTGTATGGACATCCTGGGAGAGAGGAGAGCTCAACAACAAGCTGCATTGACAGAAATAAGCAAACCGACATTGATATCCATCCTGACTGAAGACCCAGACTTAAATTCGTGAAGCATATTAAACAACCAATTGCGAGACCCAGTAGGACTGCTCTCGGTGTAAATTCGGGCTGCGCGCTTGTAAGGCGACCCGATGTTGGTTTCAATAGACTGTATTGACATTAGTGACTACCCAATGGCCTTATGAGGGCTATTCAAAGCTGACCTGAACCAATTTGCAGGACTCATGGTTGGAGCATAGTATAGTCGTGGTAATAAATGCCGCCATACATGATACTGCTGGCTAAATCGAGCGCGTTGTTTGGCGGTTATTTGGTCGAGTCAGGTTAATGAGTTTCGTCCATTTTCGTCTTCATCGATTGACAGCTCTTCCTGACTCAATCTCTCCTTCTTTTAAACATCCTCGACTGCCTAATCGTTCTTTCTCTATGGCTCAGAAAATCAGAACCGATGGCGGTGTTTTGCGCGTAACACTGCCTCCTGGACAAGCGCCGTGCGTGATAGCTTGACTCTTCCATGTGCAGATGACTCATAGATTACTCTCAGATTGCCTAAGGACGGAGAGAAAAACGTTCTCATTACATCTGCGTTACCTTACTGCAATAACGTTCCCCATCTTGGTGAGTATTTGTATTTTCGACCAAATCTCGTGCTCATTCTTGCTAGGCAACATTATCGGAAGCATTCTTAGTGCTGATGTTTTCAGTCGGTATGTCTTGTTGGACCATTCCTATTCATTTCGTCATGCTGAAAACTTTTCAGATATTCCCGTAAGCCATTATGTGTTCTGTAACGCTTCCATTGCCAATCCAAATTCAGGAACACGGAATAGGCGCACACTATACATCTGCGGTACGGATGAGTACGGGACAGCCACAGAAACTCAAGCTCTGAAGGAAGGGATTACCCCTCGCGAGTTATGCGACAAGTATCATGTCCTGCACAAACAGACATATGAATGGTTTGACATTGGGTTTGTTTTCATTTGAATATCGTCTTCAAACGAGATCTAATCACTTGCACACGACAAATAGTTTTGACCATTTCGGTCGTACTTCTACCCCACTTCACTCAGAGTGTGTTGGGTTTTTTCTTGTCATCATCCTCATTCCTAACGATATCTCTCTTTCAGGATTTCTCAATCAATATACCTCAACCTCGGAAAAAACGGTCTCCTAGAAAAACAAGAAAAGGAGCAGACATATTGCGAGGGATGTCCAAAGTAAGCCAGAGAAAATACCTTCATGTCTCCTATAACTAACACTTTATGTTTAGATTCTTGGCTGACCGTTTTGTCGAAGGCACATGTCCCCATTGTGGGTACGAAGATGCCCGCGGAGACCAATGCGACGGCTGCAGTCGTACTTTAGATGCTATAGAACTAATCAACCCTCGTTGCCTCGTTGACAAAACTCACAAAGTCACTACCCGCACCTCCTCTCACATGTACCTTAAGTTAAACGAGATTCAACCTAAAACGGAGGAATGGATCAAGCAATCATGGAAAACGGGAAAGTGGTCTCCCAACGCCGTCATCAATTCCGATGGTGAGATCATAGACGCGAGGTTGAAAAAAGGTTTGACGCCCACGCCTTTGACTCGTGATTTGAAATGGGGTGTTCCTGTCCCCGTTGATGGAGAAGATAACGACGGCATGAGGGGAAAGGTGCTTTACGTCTGGGTGAGTAATCTCGGTCTTTGTTATAACCCGTTCTTGCCAATATGATTTACAATTGTCTAGTTCGATGCACCCATTGGATACCCGAGTATACCGCCAACTACACCCTAGAGTGGAGGCAATGGTGGTTCAATCCTAAAAATGTAGAATTATACCAATTCATGGGCAAAGACAACGTTTACTTCCATACGGTTTATTGGCCATCAGTCCAGATCGGCGACGGGCGTGATTGGACAAAACTTCACCATATTTCGCCAACGGGTTCGTACTCAACTTACGAGTATGCAATAGAGTTTCTCTGATGAACGATTCTTCTTAGAATATCTGAACTACGAGGGTGGTAAATTCTCAAAGAGCAGGAACAGGGGTGTCTTCGGACCAGCTGCGAAAGATACTGGTATTCCGGCGTCTGTATGGCGATACTATCTCCTTTCGACGCGTCCGGAAACAGCTGACTCCATGTTTCATGGACCGAATGTGTAAGTTAATGTGCCACTACAGCTTGAGTAGCTATCCTCACTCATTTGATTAACAGATCGCCGCTAATAACAACGTCCTATTGAACAAGCGCGTTTTTTCTCTTCTCTTTCTATTTATGATCTTTGTTGACTAGGCACAGCTTCGGGAACTTTGTCAACCGAGCTCTCAAATTCGTATCCTCTCAATACGACTCTGTGATACCTGACAGCGGAGATGCACCTGGACCTTATTCACCCAACGACCCCCTCGACTCTGAGTTCATCACGAGCGTCAACGCCCTCTTGAAAGATTATATCGACGCCATGGACGCAGTCAAGATCCGTCTGGGTCTCCAAACCGTCATGCTCATCTCCATGCGCGGAAACAGCTACCTGCAATCCGCCGGACTCAACAAGGCATTGATTGCATCGAACCCACAGCGCTGCGCACAAGTTATCTCGAGAGCCATCAACCTCATCTACACACTCTCCGCCCTCATCCATCCTTTCATGCCCGCCACCTCCGATGCTATCCTCGCACAGCTTAATGCCCCCGCACGTACTGTCCCTGATATCCTCTCGAACGACATTCTTGCTGGACACACCATCGGCACGCCTGAGCACCTGTTCAAGAAGATTGAGGAGAACATGGCCGAGGTGTGGAGGATCAAGTTCGGAGGCGACGACGCGAACAAGCAGAGTAGTCCTGCCGTTGCTACACCTGATCCTCTGAAAGCTCACCCTGGCAACTCCAAGAGCAAGAAGAAGGCAGCTCCAGTCCCAGCTTCCGATAAACCCAGGTCTCCGGAGGCTCTTGCGCTCGAGGCTAAAATTGGAGAGCAGGGACAGACTGTTAGGGAGTTGAAGGGGAAGACTCCCAAGACACCTGAATTGGAGGCTGAGATCAAGACAGCGGTAGACGTGTTAAAGTCGTTGAAGGCGCAGTTGGAAACGGCCTTGAATACTTCGTAGATGTGTAGAAGTAATGGGAATGAGAAAGTTTGCCTACCTAAAGAGATTCAAATATTGTACAACTAATACAACTAATCTATACGCAATTAACAATTACCACAACGTCCTCTCCTGCAGAGGGCGGTACTGCTCCGCTTCAGAAACAAAATAATTCTCAAATTGCAATAAACAGATAAAACGGTATAAATAGTTATTTGGGAAGAATTGCTAATCAAGGCTAGGTAAACCAAAAGTAGAAAAGGGAAAGAGTGCGTTACGTTGGGTACAAACTAATCCAGAAAAAAAAGAGAAGAATCGAAAAAGAGGGTAGTATTATTGTTCATTATGCATGACGAGTGGGGCCCTCCAACTTGCCTGACAGAAACACTCAGGTAGTCAGAAGCATTAGAATCTTACGTTGTGCGCCATTGTTTCAGAAGGAGTGTGTGGGTTGCGCAATTACAATGAACCAACGAGGACAGCCTAAATGTCGAAGAAAGGCCTTTCGTTGTGTTGTTGTTGCTGCTGCTGTAGGGCGAAAGGATTGTGACTTGACCCAGTCTTCTGTGCGAGAATCTGTTTGCCAGCGTCGGTATAACCATACCTGGATAGAGATAAACGAAGTAGTCAGAACATCGTGCGAATTATCATGGAATCATAGCTGCACGTACCTCAATGCACCGATATTACCAAAGGTATCTTGTCCACCCTCACGATCGGCGAACAATGCAGCCAAAGCCTCATTCTCGTTATCCCTTGTCTTGACAGCCACAGCACGCCCTTGGTTGGAGGACTGGCTAGAAGGCGGTTGAGGAGACGAGGACAGCGAAGAGAGATTCGAGGTTGGATGACTGTCATATGTTCCCTGTAAGTTGAATGAGGGAGGGTTAGATTGTACGGAAGGCTGGGGGGAGGGAGAGAATGAGGATGGGGACGGAGACACTGATGGAGCGAAGGGATTGTTGTTCCTAGAATTAAGAAAAGATCAATTGATAGTTAGATTGTTATAAACGACGAGGTTACATACCCAAAGCCAGTGGGCTGTGCAAGCAATGGCTGCTGAGGAGCAAAGAGGCTTTGCTGTTGCTGTTGCTGCTGCTGTTGTTGTTGCATCTGAAGGAGTTGTTGCTGACGCAACCATTCTTCCTGTTGCTGCTGTTGCTGCTGCTGAGCTTGTTGTTGCTGAGCCTGCTGCTGTTGAAGCAAGAACAACTGTTGCTGGCGAAGGAACTCCGCTTGAGCAGCCTCCTGTTCCGCTTGTGCCTGTTGCTGGTATGGATTGAACGCAGTGAACTGCGGCTGAACAGTGTATTGAGGCTGGACAGTGTACTGTGGCTGGAGGCCAACAGCATAGGGGGTTGGATCGATGAGCGGGAAAGGGCTGTTGCTCGAGCTGGCGCTGTGAGGCTGCCTACATATAATGCATCAGTCATACAGTAGGAGCAAAATACAAAGAAAGCATACGACTGATTGGCATCATCAAACAAGGCAGAAGCGTTCGAGTTCTCGACGTTCTTCAGCCGCTTCTCTTCTTCCTCCTTGCTCAGTCTCAGCGCCTCTTGAAGGTCCTTATCTTCAGCCGACTGCCGGTCTTTGGCAAGCGACTTCTTGCTTTCTTCGATCGCCCGCCTGAGCTCGTCCTCGTCCCGGTTCGGTCTTTTGCCCGCAAGGCCATTAACGTTTTGCCTCCTGCTAGCGTTCTCATCCTCATAATCATCGTCACCGGGATTGGCACCACGAAGCATGCGATCCCGCATAGAGGCACGGCTGCGTCGCTCCTCGCGGAGTCGGCCCTCGTCCATCAGAAGGTTGGTGATATCTTTGGCCTTTTGTCGGACATTAGCGCCTTGATCTTTGCCATCTTCGTCGATGTACTGGAATTCCTTGAGAGTTTTGATCACGTAGAGGTTATCGCGGAAGTAGATGACCACATTTTCCGAGCCTTGGTGCAGGCAGTAGTCCAGCACTGTCAAGCTCTGCCGTATCGCAAGTAAAGTTGAAGAGTGGGCACCTTCAATGTGTACGAAAGTGGTGCTGTGCTTACCTTGAAAACATGTCTCCAATTCTTCCCTTTGTCGTTCAGTCGTTTATCAAGCATCTCCATGATCTCGATAAAGTCATTTCTAGAGAGAAAGTCTGGTGAGTGTCCCTCACTGAGACTTGACCGCTCAAACTTCACTGAACTGGTTGTAGGTCAACTGCGCAATTTCGTTCATCTGGGTGCCCGATGGCCCCAGGGGTCATTGGAGGTAGCATCGCGGACCTTTGCTTGAGTATCTGAGTAACCCTTGGTGTAGTTTTTGGTTATACGAAGCGCAGCTTTGCCAAAGTGCTGCATGGAATCTGAGTGGAAGCGAGAGTGACGCTGGCTAAAGTCGCGCGCAGCCGCGATACAATTACGCGCCAAAATGGTGTCACGCCCCGGAAACAGCCATACCCAATACAAAGCAATTGCAACTATAATACAGTAAAATACATATCGTCCACAGAACAGAATAAATATCGTTATAGTCGTATCACTGCCTCCCCGTATCCCAAAATTTGTCATGCTGCGATTGCTGATGCCGCTAGCCTCCAAGCTCCTCCTTCCCATGCCTTGTCGATATCGACCGTCTTCCTGCACTGCCAATCCACGATCGTTGCTGTAAGCAGTCGGGGACAAAGCTGTCGTGCTAGCATTCTTCTTGCTATCCATGGAGAAGAAACCCCGGGTGCCACTAGTGGGTGTGTTTCCGATACCATTACCAAGAGCATACTGGCTTGACGTGCTGCTGGTGCTGTTGTTACTCTGATGCCGCTTCGAATCAGAGCCACTGAAAGCATTCCCAACTGGCATGCTCAGTCGACGCATCCAACCAACACCCAGCTTTGACGATTTCTCCGAACGTTGGCTCTGAAGCTGGGGCGAGGTCTCTTGAGGCGACTGCTGCCTATATTGTTGAACAGGGCTTGATGGTCCAGAATTTTTATACTTGCTGACAGAACAACTTTCGCAGCCACAATATGAAGCATGAGCAGAATTGCTTGTGCTGTTGGTATTTGAGCTGTGGCCATTATTAGAAGGATATCTATCGCGGTTTCGGGATTCGTATTGGGGATCTGATTGCGGCGGATTCGGAAGTTGAGAACGATCAGCAAGTTTAGGAGATCGTTGTGGTGAGGAGGGGAAGGCATGTGTTCCAGGAGACGGAGGGAGACCAAGATGCGTCTGACTTTGCGAATACCGTGCTTGACCAAGCCTGGAATCAGACACGTTTACAGCAAGGTCGCTTCGAGATGGTAGACCTTGAGTCTGCTGCCGCAATGAAATACGACGTTCTCGAGGTCGCAATCCGAATTGGCCCATCTCGGATGTGGATGGCCCAGCTTCACGATAACCAGCCTTCTCTTCGCCCCTTTCATCTTCCCGTAGAGTCTGTAACCTAGCTCTCTCCCTGTCCAGTTCTCTGGCACGCATCTCCAATTCACGTTCACGTGCTCTAAGCTCCTGCTCCTTCGTGTTCCTTTCCACAACATTAGGGTCTTCATTTCGTTGTTGCCATTTCCTATCACTTTCTGGACTGGGTCCAGGTTGCACAGGTACCCTACTGTTGTATGTTTCCTGCGTCTGACGAGCAGCAGTATCGAGAAGGGGAAGGGATTGCTGACGCGTCACAGGTGGCGAGCCCGTGCGCGTCCTCGGTGAAAGGGTTGCATCTGTAGGCTGGTATCGAGAAGCTAGATCATTAACACTCAAGGGTAATCGAGGAACATCTCGTGCGGGAGGAGACATGGATCCAGACTACACAAAAAAGTTTTAAAAATATATACAACCAATGAATAAACTTATACTTACGGTATTAGAATAACGATTGCGCATGGCAGCAACGATGCTCCCGCTACTTGCCCCAGTGTCCGCTCTCTCAAGAGGTCGTTGGTATTTAGAATTGTCTGCCATCTTGGAATTAGCAGGCATATCTAGATCACGGTTTAAGGTCCCAAATTCTGGGGTATCTTGCTCATGGCCATCCCGATTATAAGGTTTTGAGCTCGTCTGTGGACTGCTACCAATAGACAAAGAAGGCACGTGGCGACTCTCGTTGGGTGATTCCGTAACAATGATGGAGTCCACAGTGAGCGCGGTTTGTGATCGCACAGGTATAGGACGTTGCACTTCTTGGTTATTGGGTTGTTCGTTATTCGCCTTTTCTTCGGGTACCTTTGGGGTTTTAAACTTCGTTTCTGGAGATGGCTGGGTTGAAGTTGTGGCAGACGATGGCAGGTCACGCAAACTTTGAATGGTCGGCCTCGACATTGGTTCTTCAACATCACTTACACCAGAGAGGTCTCCATTGGAAGAAAGTGGAGATTCTGGAAATTGCTGAGAACTAGACGGTAATTCAAGGTTTGAAGAAGAAGGAAATTGTTGAAAGTAAGAAGTCTGTTGGCTTCGAGGCTGTCGCGGTGGGGGTAGGGAAAATGGGTAGGCGGAGAAGGAATGCAGATAATGACCTGACAGAACCAGTGTTCTGATCAACGTATGGTAGAATTGGTGGTTCGAGGTTTGGCGGTTGAGGCTGGGAAGCAGGACCGGCCTCGATGGGGGCGGTTGGGGAGATTGCAGATTCAAGTTGTTGTTGTTGTCGGGTAAAAGTAAGGGAATTTGGGCAGATATCTGGTCTCTTGAGACATCATTAGAGCTTTCTGAGGCAGATGGCAGTGCAATCGAGTAGCCCGACGGTGTAACGCGTTCTCGGGCTTCGGGTATAAACTGAGCTGGTACAACTTGATTTTGCAAGGGCTGTCGGGGTTCTTCACCGATGGTTTTAAGGCCTGCGGGCTCCCTCTCAGTTGATTCTATATCAGCGGGCTGGTTCTGCTGATTATTCGCGCCATCGAGATCAGGTAAATTGGGAGGGACCTGTCCTGTCCATCCACCTTCGCACAAAGACCGCCATTGGCCAAGAGGGCCAACGGTAGGGGAGAATCGACGAACACATTCGCAAGACCTCTGCCATTCAGTATCTGCCAACCGTGAGAGGCAGGCTGCGACACTATAAGTCGTCGTGGTATGTTTCTGCGTTACAGTGCGGGTATGATTACTAGTTATTCTTGTCAGAAACCTTTCTATTCCAAGATTTTTCTTCGACACTCACTATTTTTCCTGGGATACTTCAGGTCCCAACGTGCTGATAAGGTTAATATACCTTGCGTGCTCTTCGCCGGCATCTATCGCTTTCTTCTTCGATTTCTTCTCATAAGCTTGACCTTTTTTTCATTCATTAAGAGTTGGGGTTCGTTGCAAGAAACCGTTCGACTTACCTGCTTGTTTAATTCTTGCATTAGCATTAGCCATTCTCTCGTCGTGCGCCTTTTCTTCCTTCTACAAAACGAGCTGGATTAGGAAGGAATTTAGATAATAACAGGATAGACGCACGGCAAGTTTCTTGAACCACTTCTTAACCTCAGAGCTGACAGAATCGTATTCCTTGTCCGCTACTTTGGAAAACTTGGAATCTATATCCGACAAGGCTTCGAATATGTTTGCACTAGCATTCATGGCGTTCGCTGTTGAGATTTACGCACGCATGAGATAAAGCAGAGACAACCGACAGCCTTCGACGAACCTGCAATATCAGTAGTTACTTTAAGACTAGCTGTTTCCCGTAAAGCCTTTGCAAGTTTCTTCTGGAGCGACACCACTGCGCTAGCGGCCTCGCAGTATTCATTCAAGACATTGAGAAGTGTTTCGATGGACTTGCATGATTTGTGGATATCTGTGCGCTCAGCGAGAGCCGGCGCCATTGCAAACGAAGTCATGTTCGTCCCCCAGCGGCTAGTAATGGGTATCTAAATGAAAGCGAGCAAAGGAGCGCGATCGCGAAGGAAGCTGAAATGAATGATCGTGGATGCGTGGAAAGGGGCCAAAGTCGGCCGCAATAGACTCTTCTCACGATGCCTGAAATAGAGCACTGCGCCATTTCGTTGCTCGCTGCGTAATGAGCAACGCTATAACAACCCTTCCAGGCCGCAAAATATATTGTCTTGAAAGGATGTTTGCTCTGTTATTGGCTGAACGCGATTCTGCTTCCTAACGCGTTCAAATGTTTCACCACGTGATGCGTCAGAGATGATGAAAGGTCGGTTGCGGCTTTCAAACGCTCCGTCATCTATACCTCTACACGATGTGCGTATATGATCTTTGGGGCGCTAATCCACTGATTCTGAAGCAGACGATCTCACAGGAGTGCCGCACAAACATCGGGCAACTCTAAAGGCTCTGAATGGGTCCGACTCCAAAGTTCTGACGGTCATTCCTATCTCGTGAAACGCAAGGTCGCGCAAGCAAGCGGGACAATACGAAATATGTTGGACCCTGAAAGTATGCTTCGCATTTTAGCCCAGTTGACCTGCGATGTATAACATTTTGGCCTAGGTGGCTACTCCGAAGCTTTGAGTAAAATATGCTCGATCAATGAAAGGTGGTTGCTGGTCGTTTCATGTCCACCTGATATTTGTTCACCTTTCTGGCTTTGACTTCAGAGGAATCATATTAGAGAAACTAGTTGAATACATGAGCTTCAAGTCACATTACGAGTCGATCAACACGAAGGAAGAAATCCCAGTTCAGGAATTTATGGAACGCATTCCGCCAGAACTTGTGCTCGAGTTGTGAGTAATCGTGCTCGTCGGCTGGAAATATCAGGAGACTGACTATCACTGTTCCCAGGTTGCTCGCAGCAGATTATCAAGAAAGTTAGTATCATCATTATGCCGCCTACTCGCAGAGTTTTGACTCGTCAATTAATCAATCTTACCACAGTGTAGTCCATGAAATTATGCGCATAAAAGTTGGCCATTAGTGGAAGGCATCTGTCACTGTTAACTTGTATTTGTGAGTTATTTTCCAGTAGCCGTACCTTCCCTCACTTTATTCATGGAAACATTCCTTCCAGCATCCAGTTCTCTTCGAAATTAATGCTTTGCATATCTCGCCTTATCAAGTACTTGGTCTCAATATTTGTAGGAAAAGTTGCGTACGAGAATATATACCCGCCATTTTTTCTTCTATCTGGGGTGTCACATGCGTGGGTGTTGAAGAGGAAATGTTCTACTGACCTATCTTCATGCCGATTCCTTCATGCTGATTACGGCTCTCCTTTCTAGTTTATACATGCCAGCCACCACGAGACGCACATAAAACCTCGTCTGAATTAAAATGGCATGTGTCGTAACCTATGCTCGGTCTATCGACTAGACGTTATACTGGCCTGCTTTATCAAACTGTGCGCCGCCACTCCTGACTCCGTCACCCAACATCTGCCCCTCTTGTTGCCGGCATGGAATAATGGAAGTAGGAAGTTAGAGGCCAAGGGAGAAAGAGCACACTGTTTTTAGGTGAGCTATTGCTTTAGATCAGTCGCATTTCGGGGTTAGTGCACTCCAAAGACCAAGCAGTCAGTTTCGCAGTTTCGTCTAGGTGACTGAAGCACCGAAGAGCATAAAAAATTGTGACTTTCACGGCTTCAGTAATCAGAACTTGCTCAAAGTCGCTGGAAAGCCCCTTCTCGCTTGAATGATATATGCGGGTTCGCCTCCTTTAGGAATGTGTGCAGAAGCAAGTTCCGGAGGTACATGATTACCGTAAACGACCTATAGATACAAAGGAAAGTATAAAAGCAGAGATATAACGTACAGTGGGTATCAAGACATAGAGAAGGCGTCTTCAGACATGCCTCTCATTGCCCGAGGAGATATGTTCATGGACATACCCATCCCACCGCTGTGGTCCATGCCCATCGAGCCCATGCCACCCATGCCCACCATGCTTCCACTCATTCCGCCTCCCATGCCACTCATACCTGGACCTATTCCACCCATTCCGCCTCCCATGCCACCCATACCTGGGCCCATTCCTCCGCTCATACCTGGACCTATGTTTCCGCCCATATTTCCCATACCTCCCATGCCGCTCATGCCACCACCTCCCATACCACTCATGCCACCACCACCTATTCCATTCATACCTCCACCTCCCATTCCATTCATACCTCCACCTCCCATTCCACCTATACCCCCACCTCCCATACTACCCATACCACTGCCTCCCATTCCACTCATGCTGCCACCCATTCCGCCCATTCCACCGCCACCAATGCTAATCATACCGTCTCCACCCATACTACCCATACCCCCTCCACCCATACCGCTCATACCTCCCCGCTCATACCACTACCCATACCATGCGATCGCATTCCACCACCCATACCACCTCCAATAGGCGACCCCATACCCATACCTGGTCCCATGCGTATTGGCGTCGTGGGATCACCACCCATAAATTGGCTCGATGGAGCATTGAACGGGGGCCCCCCTGAAGGCCCCCCACCGGAATATGGACCCCCAGGACCAGTTCGCATGCCCATCGTTGCAGGAGATCCAGGATAAGGAAAGCCGCCTCCTGGGTTCCCTGGATGTCGATGTGGGGATTGGTCTCGGCCCATATGCTGCGGCATACTGTAGTCACCTCTATCTCTTAGAGGTGTGTGATGGCGAGCGGGCATGGAGGGTTGTTGGAGCTGGAAGGTTTGCTGATGGTGGCTTGGGGTATGGACTTGGTGAGGTTGCTGTTGCGGTGGAAGTTGTTGTTGTTGTTGTTGCTGCTGCTGCTGTTTTTGGGTTGCCTCTCCTTCAGTTTCGGCCTCTGTTTCTTTTCTGACGACCTCTAGCAGAGGTGTAGGGTCATAGTAGAGTTCTGAGTATTTGTCGACCAAAAATCTAGGCGAGTGTTCAGCTGCATTCCAACGGTTGCAGCAATGAATCAGACGCACTGTTGTGTGCCAATGTCCCATTGAGGGCCTCTTTCTGCTCGAGCGGTCATAAGCAGTGAATTCCATTCTGATGCACTTTCCTACATGGAAACTTGAGTGTAAATATTGCACCAAACGACACAGATGAAGACTCACAATGGCCTGTGATAACCTAGAACTCGGCTGCACAGTGTCCACTAGTACGCCCTGCGCCTTTGCACGAGTCTTGACCTCTGTCGTAAGCTTTGCATTGATCCTCTGGGCATTGTGCCGGGGAACCTGTAATTTGATGTTTTTGACTGGTTTAGCGGGAGCCATGATTTGATTCAACAACGGAAGCGCGACCACGTGCGGCCCTAATCAATGCATTCCCACGGCTAATGAACAAACGCACCCCTCACTTTGACGCGTTCATCATCATGAGCTTCTTGTAATCCCCATCGGCTCTGTGGACATTCGGTAGAGTTGATTTTGTATACTACATTTCAGAGATACAAGTTTGATAACCTCAGTGTTTTATTTTACTAGACAAATTATTGACCTTGGGCTGTAAACTTCGCAGCATTTATTGTTGTAAACAAATGTCTTTTTTACGAGGAGCGACACCCCTAATGGGTGCAGTACCCTCTCTCGAAGCCTCCAATCAAGCTCAAATCGAGGATCTTGTGCAGCGGAACCGTACCCTTGAGCATGCCAACAAGAAGCTCAACGAACGATTGGCTGTGGAAATGCAGCGCGGGAGGGACAACTTGAATACCCTCGATACATCATGGAAGAAAAAGGAAGAAAGTTGGAACCTAGTATGCGAAGGTATCCTCACGTCATGTCAGATTGTCCAGAGGCGACTCGAGGTGGAGACGGAGGCGGCAAGGAGTGCCGTTATCAAGGAAATGGCAGTTACGAGGGAAGAGAAGCTCCAGAGACTTCAGAGGGATTTTAAGATCAAGCTCTTTCAAATTAGAGAAGAGGAGCTAGAGCGGAAGATCGAGGAACTCGAGGACGAGAACGCAAGGCTGGCAGAAGAAACTGAACGGGAGTTGCAGATGCAAAGGGAGAAATGTCTGAAGCACTCTGCGGCACTCAAGGAAACACGTGAAAGTCTGGCACGCAGTCTCAGAGACAATGAAAGGAAAGAGGTGTGTCAGTTAGTTGCTTTGTTCCCTGCCAGAGCATTTCCTGATTTGATTATAGGAGAAATATAACAAACTCGTTGCAGATCGTTCAAACATGGAAGCCAAGAACGGGACATTGGATTCTCAGCTTCAAAGGGTGCAACTGCAGCTTGAGGGCTCACGTACCAAGGTCACAGAGCTGGAGCGCGGTAATGACGAGCTAAAACGGACCATTGCAGACCAAACACGCCAGCTGGAAAGATGGCAGAATTTGGAGACGAAGGGAGGGGAAGCTGCCGAAAAGCATTATAAAGAAAAGGTAGAGCTTGAGTTCCGATACCAGGAACTTAAGGAAGCCTTTGAGAAACATCAAGAAGAACGCCAGAGCGAATTGGATAAAGAGAAGAAACGGGCGGAGAAGCTGAAGGATGCCATGCACAATTGGGAGGTATGCTTTTCTTATTTACTTTGTTTCTTCCTTTTCTTATACGACTTCTTGATGCAAAGGTAGAAGCAAAGAAATACGAGAACGAATTTAAAGCTGCCAATAAACAGGTGGCTAAACTACAGAAGTTGTCTGACAAGCTCAAGGAAGAGCTTGAAGTTGAAAGAGCTCGAGTGCGTCCCCCATCCCCTCAGGTTTGTGCCTTACTGTAGCATCTTCTATTTTCTAATATCATATGAACAGAAACCGAGGGTCGAATCGACCCCTTCAGATGGTGACGACGACGCCATTGAAGAACCTAAAGACCCCGAACCTCCTACGCGTCAAAGAAAGGCTTCGGTTAAGCCTGAACCTAAATTGACCACGATCAAGTCTCCTCCAATAGCTAATGGCTCTAAATCAGGGCGGCCTATGGGACAAGTCGCACGAAAGAGTACAGGTAGCAGACCTCCCCCTCGTCCAAAGAAGGCTCCAACGCCTATTGACGTGGACGCTGAAGACATTTCGGAGGTAGAAGCTGAGGATGAGCCCGAACCTGAACCTGAACCTGAACTTGCGAAGAAAAGGCAGAAGGGAAAAGCAAAAGCAACGGACAATGATGAAGAACAAGAAACTGAAGGTCATCCCAAGCAAAGTCGGAAGCGTAAAGCCGGTACTACGGACCCCGAGCAAAGTGGCGAGGATGATGTCGAAATTGTGGACAAGCCGAAACCCAGGAGAAAGGGTTCCAGAGCACCGAGCGAAATCCGGGAGACAAAGGTAGGAAATACGAAGACGAAACCGGTAGTCGCGCGGCGAGCAAGCAGCCCCCTGCAAAGTCGCGACCAGACGATAAAGGAGACGATGGGGATGAAGAGCATGGTCAGGCAGTACGGAAATCGAAGAAAATCAAAATCTTCTCCAATGTTCAGACCGGGCCATTTGCCTTTGACTCACTCAAAATAGCCGCGGTAAATGTCGTCTTCCTCCATATATACAGAACGGTACTGAAAAATCTTTTCGGGATTTAGTATGACGATAAACCAACGGTCTGAATATACCGACAATGCTGTCACCCATCCGAGATGGCGAGCCTGTTCCTCAACGGTCTACTCCAAGTATTCTTGGGAGACTTACTTCAACGATAGGGTTTTCCGGACTGCGGAAGGGATAACATCTACACTTTCATATACCTTTAACGTACATAGGGCCTATTTAGTTACTTATATCTTCGGTAATGGCATTTGGATGAAGGCTTCTTGACGATCCCATGAAGGCTTCGTTGATATGTTGCACTATCCTGTCCGTACGCAGGACTAACGCTACTGGCCAGACTGTTTCGCTGTCCTTATCGTGCCCAGTATGTGAAAACGTTTGGCATTTTATACAGCTATCGAAAGCAAATCGATCGAGATGTTGCCACATCATGAAACTCCTCTCTACGTAGGAAGTAGGCGCGATCGGAGCGATTAAGGAGGCAGTTTGGTCTGCCCACCAGCAAGACTACAAAATGAGTGCACCCAATCCGAGCCCCAGTGCAAGGCAGGACGCCGAACATGGAACGAGGGAGTGCTGTGGTGGATTCAACCGAGGTACTCAAAATTTTGTCGAGGGATTTATAGTCGTCGCTAGTTGCCGAAATTAATTCTCACGTTCCCTCGCGACGACACTGACTTCCAATTTGAAGCTCAAGGTTGATAGGCACTTGGCATTTGAATGGAATTATGATTTGTAGGCACCGCTTTTCGACCAGGCGGTCCTTTGGACACCTCGTTTTCTTCTTTCTTCAACACCACCACTGCCGCCTTTTAGGCTTTCAGATATGTTTGCTAAACTAAATCATGGGTTTCAGATGCTTTCCAACCTCAAGCGGCACCCCTAGCATACATGAGGCCGGGACCTCCAGAGAGACTGAAGGATTCCAATCCACTTATGGTGTGTGGCACGTCATCCAATTTTCTTAGCGGCTAAACGCCTTGGTTGTTTTCTCCTTGGCGCAGATCCAATTCTTCACATGGGATTGCTTACATCCTACTCTAAGTTGGTGGAAACATTTTGAGGAGGAAATACCTCGTCTGGCGGAGTTGGGTGTTACACAATTGTGGCTTCCTCCTCCGAATAAGGCTGCTGAACCGGTATTTGAATCAACAACTCTATTTTTCACAGTTTACCTATGTCATTCAGAAAGGACGAGGATACGACGCGTACGACTTGGTACGTTATTCTCAAATAATCTCTTCGCATGTGCCTTTCAATTTCTTCCTAGTGGGATTTAGGGGAATTTCATCAGAAGGGCACAATCAAGACAAGATGGGGAACACGAGAAGAATTATTGCAGGCCTGCAGAGTCGCTCAGGAACATGGCATTGACGTACTAATTGACGCGGTCCTAAACGTAAACACACTTATCATTTTAAAGTTGTCAGATTGACTTATTGAGTTTTATAGCACAAATTAGGTGCTGACCGCGTCGAAACCTTTCAAGCTGTGCCGGTTCAACCAGATAATCGACTAAAGGACGCAGGACGCCCTCGAGATATTGAAGTGAACTTTTATATGATCACTGTCTGAGTGGTCGAGCTAATGTTATATGAAGGGTTGGACTGCTTTTGACTATCCCGGAAGAGGCGATCAAGTTTGTCAACTTGGCCTTATCTGCTGGACCTTAGCTCATATCATCTATAGTACAGTGTCTTAAAATGGAGTCGCGAACACTTTACTGGCAATTTCATTTCTCTTCTTCCTCTTGATAAAACTTACCGGCCACCCTTCAGGCGTCGACTGGGATCACAAGACAAGAACGAACGCAATATACCGCATAACAGCCCCAGGCCACAAGGGCTGGTCCAGAAATGTAGACTCGGAGCTCGGAAACTACGACTTTTTGCTTGGGATTGATGTGGCTTGACTTCTTCTGAGCCTAATCCTCTTACTAACTAACACACCAACTTCAGATTGACCACCGGCACCCTGCCGTAAGAGAAGACCTAGAGAACTGGGGAAAGTGGATCTTAGAGGTGACTATCTATCGTCCTAGCAGCCAATCTATATCCTCATCTCGTTTCTCTGAAAGACTACGGGCGCAACTGGTTTCCGATTGGACGCAATAAAGCACATCGACAGGAAGTTTTTGCTTAGTTGGGTGAGAACCTTTTGCTAAGGAATATTAAAACCCACCAATGAACACCTTGGCCATCGTAAAAGATTCAGGAGACACGTCGTAACTCCGGCAAGAAAGATATGTTCGTCGTTTGTAAGTCGCATGCTTGATACTCTTCGTCAACGACAAGCCGACGCCTTGATACGTAGCAGAATATTGGTCCGGCAAGTATGTCCACGCTCGGTAACTGATTAGAAGATCGATTTAACCTTAAGCATGCACCTATCATAGCCTCAAATTAATCTTGCCCTACATCCGGGCTTTCAAAGGCGAAGTAAGAGGCCCCACTTTTCACCGAGATGGGTTCGGACGGCCCCTAACCTTACTTTTTGGAAATACAGACGTCATTTTTTGATGTACCTTTACACATGAACTTCAACCAAGCAAGTAGAGAGAGGACTCGATACGATCTTCGAAGAATTTTGCACAATACCATCGTCCAGGTGAAGCCTGAAGATGCTGTGACCTTTGTCGATAACCACGAGTAAGTCCGCCCTGCCCGATAACGGGATCTGCTCATTCTCATCGGCACTCGATTTTAGTACTGTAAGCTTTATTTACCCCGCCTTCGCTCTAGTGCTGTCACTTCAACTGACACCATCTGTTACAGGTGGAAGGGCAAAGCCTTGAGAGCTGGGTAAGTTGGAGTTGCTTCTAATGGCTTATTTCTCCACACTTCTCACCCCCGACTGTCAAGGTGGGAGACAACTTCAAAGTCCAAGCGTATACAATCATATTACTCCGAGGTTATGGCCACCCGTACGTGCACTGTCCACTTCAAACTTCGCCACCTCCTACCCTATCTCCTTGGATCGTGGCTTGAGCGGGGGACCTGACTCGGTTTTCATTTTCTATCCGTAGCTGTCTGTTTTATGGGGATTTATACCCGAATAAAGAAGGTTACAACGCTAACCCGCCCGGAACATATACCTTTTGATTGAGGCGCGGAAAAAATTCGCTTTCGGACCCACGGAGGACTATTTTCTGGACAGGAATTGTATTGGATTCGTAAGGAAAGGCGACGCCTCGCATCCGGGCTGCGCTGTTATCCTAAGCAACAGGGAGGAAGGGTAAGGGTTATGGGCACAGGTTCTGTCTTTGGGAATTTACCATATTCATTGACACGACTGCTTTTTCACATACACACAGAGCAACTACATACATTCATGAACTTCGTATGAACGTCGGAGTCGTAAGTATTCACTTCATTTTCTCTTTGGAACTGTTTCACTTATTCATTGTGTGGATGAAGGAACATGCCGGAAAGACTTTCGAAAGCCATATGACGCAACATGGCCGCGTTGAGATCGATGATGCTGGCTGGGGCACATTCACCTGCTTTGCAAATAACGTCCAAGTCTGGATAAAGCTTGAGGAGGAACTGTCTTCTGCGTAGACTATCAGAGTATATATTTTCTTTTTACTAAGTATCTGGTAGAGTTTGATCTTTTTTCTTTGGATACCGGGTTCTGTATATCTTGGGTTGATTGTTAGATTCCTACTGTTCCGTAGACACGGTTCCGGAATAGACATCGCTGAGCATGATTGACAGTGTAGCTTATTTCTATGACAGTGTAGCTTCTCTTCTCTTTTAGCGCGGTATGTACAGAACATTTCCCACTTTCGTGAGACAATTTTACGGATATAGTCTGCAAGGTAAACATACACCGTGGTAACAAGACAAGTGAAACGTTTGAGTAGAAAATACAGTGCAAAGAGCAAAGAGTGTCAGATTGCGCGCCAATGGCTATGGGTATTTGAGGATGATCCAGTATTGTCAGAATCCCTGTACCTCTTTTTCATTTCGTAATATTCGTTAACTTTTTCTTCCGAGTCGGATATCGGCCTAGTCTCTCGTTCTAATTCAGGTAGGGTTTCAGGTAACACGGCGCCTCGGCTGAGTCTTGAGGTCATATCCGCCGCCTGTCCTCCCATGACTGCTATATCTTGTTGCTGATCATCGCCATCAAATAATGCTGCCGTTTCCTCTAGTGTACGTCCTAAATTTGCATGCGTCAATGAAGCTTCTGAAGCAAAAACAAGAAAGAAACAATACCTTTGGTCTCTACAATGAAAAAGACGACAAAAAATAGCTCTAGGATGAGCCAGCCGCAGTACACAACATAATACCACCAAGAAATCGCGTCGAGTGCCCATGGATTAACGAACTCGTTGAACGCTAGAGTGGCCATGACAGTCAAGTTCTACAGTTTCATGCATTAGCTATCACTGAAAAGGTCACGCAATCACCACGAACCATGATCGCAAAGCCCTTCGCACGAATTCGGAATGGCAATATCTCCAGGGTGTAAGCAACCAACAGTGGCGTATAAGCGAGATCATAGAAGAAATAGAATAAAAATATCATGGGAATAGTGGCCCTAGCGGCGGCGGCGTTGTGGATGGTGTTATACAGAGCAGTCGTTACAGTCCAAGCACAAAAAGCTATTTCACAGGTAAACAAACCGGTTGAACATCGCCAGATTATTGCGCTACTCACTTGCAAGCATTCCAGAATTAGATAAGATAAAGAGTGGTCGTCGGCCAGCACGGTCGACTAGCATGGCTGCACCCATCGCGATGACGAAATTGAATATCTAACCACAAGTCAGCGGTAAAAACGCATGCGATGAATAAAACAGAGCTAACCTGTAGGCACCCATTAATTATTGATTTTGTTTTCACGTCGTGGACCCCAACACCCTCCAAGATAATGTTGATATAATAAGATACAAGACCATTACCACTAAATGAAGGATGATCATGAGAAGCTTGAAGGGCCGAAAAACAAACTGATCGAAAAGGACAAACCTCCACTGCGAAAAGACAGCGATGGACATGACGAGCATCATGCGCTTTCTGTTGCCGGGAGTTGAAAAGAGGGACAAGAAAGATGTACTGCGGTTGATATCTTCCTCCATCCGAATTGCATGCCGTATTTGAGCCATTTCAAAGGCTACCAAGGGGTCATGGGAATCACCTCCGTTTGCATGAAATTTTGTTAGTACAGCTGCTGCTTTGGATTCCCTGCCTTTGGAGACTAGCCAACGCGGTGATTCGGGGACGAAATAGATCGTTAAGATTTGTATTACGGGACATATTGCCTTGAACAAGGGTTGGCACGCGCCACGACCATTGGGAATCACCAGCACCGATGAAGGCACCAAAGCAGACCTGGAAGAGGGTATGAAAGATGAGTCCTCGTCGTTGTTGCTCGGCGGGTTAGGATGCAATTACCCATGCTGAAATGATACTGCCGAGGTACCATGATGAGTTGAACAACGACGTGATTTTACCGCGCTAGCGGGCGCTTTTGGTTAGCCTGAGGAATAAAACACAAAAATGACATTCGTACATGGGTCGGATAAGAAAGCTCAATGAGAAGGAGCGGTGAAGCGTTCTGACAGAACGAAAGACCAACGCCAACTGTAAGTCAAGGAAGCTTATTGAGGATAACAAACCTGTGACATAAAATTAAAACACCGACTTGTGTATCGAGCTCCGATGAGCATGGCCACATTCCAAGCAGCAGCTTGCAAGCCAACACCCAAGCACATAAGTAAGCTTCCTATGAAAAGAGCCGTCCGGCGACCTAGAGTGTCGGAAAGGAAGGCTGTGAATGGCAAACCTGTCAGGTTGCCTAAGAACTGAGCAGAATTGATGAGCCCTATGAAAGGGATGAGTTCCACAGAGAAGACACTGGATGTGCACAGGTCGTACCCAAAGTCCTTCCTTTCGGAAAATGGAAGTAACTCTGCCAGCCAGGCAAGATCTGAAGACCTGTTGGTGGGATGAGATCGGTATGAGCGAAGAACCGGGAGAAGACGACGAAAATTCACTCACCATTTACAAGAGATGAATCGATGCCATTAACGACCGATGTCATAAGTGGTGTCAAGAGACACAAATTCAGAATGAGAATGCCTAGGAAAAATTTCAGCCAGACGCGTCTTTGAAACTAAAAGACACGAACCTCTGTTCTTCCACCATGGACCCTGGTGGATGAAATCGACAATTGACCAATATCCTTCATTACCCGTTGGCGCCATGACCCACTACGGGGTGAATGTCGTATCGAATGGTCTAATCCCCAATCGGGACTCGCGAAGGCCAGAGAGTGCAGGATGAAGCAGGATAGCACAAGGCCGGAAAACAGAACAGGTGGCAAGAGATTCGCGCCCGTAATATAAGGAACAGGATTAGCTTCACACCATTGGGAGTAGTCGGTATTACTTGTGTTTTCTAACATCCGGCAGGTACAAGTGCAGGCTAAATATCGACAAGCGACCGGAACGCAGTGGAAACGTGAGAGGATGGAGAAAGATGGAGAATCGTCCCCGGGATATCTCCGAGTCCGATGAAATGGCAATCTAAAAGTTCCGTCATGTGATGTTGCGCGCATGCGGCAATTCCCGTCTTCCAGAACGACTCCCTAAAGCCTCCTTATTACGGCCGAAAGTGCATTTCGTTAGCCAGAGCTCCAAGGTAATGTGTACACTATGCGAAATTTTTGTACGAAATATGCTCTAGCTTTCAGTTTGCTTCCAGTAAATCTTTATTGATCAATCACGTGAGACTTTACGATAAGCGCCGGAGATTGATGGGACCTTACACCTTATTTGTGATCGATGATGTATGCGGGGTTCGTTCGGGTATCGTTTAAAGCTAAATAATCGATGCCAACACATGGGAGGGTATTGTCATTAGAGCATAATCAAAGGAAATAATAAGGTACAACTCATAACCTAAAGATATAGATACTAAAATAAAGAATGCATCGAAATTAAATCCATAATTGCGAGGGTCGTAAGTAATCAAAGAGCACGTCCATAGAAATCCGTGCTTGAGGCAGTATCTGAGTCTTTGTCCCGCTTCTTCATGTTGTAATATGCATCGATTTGATCCTCGTCAGTTTTACGCTCCTCAATTTGGGTGATCCTGATGGTCATTCTTGCTGCTTCTCCGCCCATTGCTATAAGGTCTTGAGGTTGGTTCGCACCGTCGAACATGGCGGCTGTTTCCTCGAGGGTCCGTCCTAAGATAATTGAAATCAGACGAGGGATGATATGAGGAACGGGTCATTTACCCTTAGTTTCCACGATGAAGAAATAAACAAAAACAAGTTCTATGGCGAGCCAGCCGCAGTAGACCAAATAATATTTCCAGTGCATAGCAGCAAGTGCCCATGGATTTACGAAGTCATTGAAAGCAATTGTAGCCATCATGGTCAAATTCTAGATAACGGAATCAACCTCCGCTCTTGTCGGAGTCAATGCAAACGGCACTAACCATAACGGCAAACCCCTTTGCACGAATCCTAAAGGGCAGGATCTCCAGCGCATAGGCGATGATGACGGGTGAATATGCAAGGTTATAAAAAAAGAAGAATAGGAATATGAGAGGAATTGTTGCCTTGGCGGCAATGACATCGTTCATGGTGCTGTACAATGCATTGGTGAGAGTACAACAGCAGTAGGCTAGAGCTTTGCTTCAACGTTGTCACCAAGCTAATGACTTGATGCCACTTACTTGCAAGCATTCCAACTGTAGAAATAAGGAAGAGAGGTCGACGACCAGCGTAATCGATGAGGAGAGAAGCGCCGATTGCAATTCCAAAGTTGAACGTCTGTTATAACGAATTATTGGCAGTCCTAGTACCCTCTCTGCCACCCAGTAACATACCTGAAGACATCCATTGACAACGGATTTGGTGTTCGTAGATGTGATTCCAACACTTTCCAAAACGATATTGATATAGTAAGAAAGCACGCCGTTACCGCTAAAAAATTGCAGGACAGTGAGAGGTGAATGATTAGCCAGATTGCGGCCCACTTACCTCCATTGAGAAAAGACGGCGACACCAAGGATGATGCGCATGCGTCTCCGATTACCAGGAGTGGTAAAAAGAGACCAAAACGTCGTCGTCCTATTAATCTCCTCTTCCAATCGGATGGCATGCCGTATCTGCGCCATCTCGAACATAATCAGAGGGTCCCGTTCATTGCTCCCATGTGCATGGTACTTGGCCAGAATGGTCGCCGCCCGAGATTCCTAAATAGTAAAACAGTCATCTCGGAATAGGACCCAAGTTTTGGTGGCGCATCTCAATCTACTCACCATTCCCTTGGAAACCAGCCATCGAGGGGACTCGGGCATAAACCAAACACTGATCATTTGGGCCAGTGGGCACAGGGCTTGGACCAGCGTTGGAATGCGCCACGACCACTGACTGCCACCTCCATGATTGAAGGTGCCAAAACACACCTGGTGGACATTAAGTGGAGGGTTTTCTGAAATTAGCGATATTATAACGTACCCATGCCGAAACAATACTGCCAAAATACCAGGAACTGTTGTAAATGGCGGTGATTCGTCCGCGCTGTTATAGTGGACATTTGGGTCATTTATCACTGTGAGATATGGGAGACTGTGCGCACCTGCGTTGGGTAGGACAATTCGATAAGGAGTAAAGGCGCAGCATTTTGGCAGAACGCGAGACCAAAACCGACTGAATGATAGTATTTAATCAGAATCTAACTTGATTGGTTATCTCTTGGATCACTTACTTGCAAATCGTGCCCCAATGAACATGGGAATGCTCCAAGCAGCGGCCTGCAGACCTACACCCATACACATTATAACAGCGCCAAAGAACAGTGCGGCGCGGCGGCCATATATGTCCGATGCATAAGGTGTAAACGGCAGCGCTATAAGGTTGCCTATGAATTGTGCAGAATTAAGTATCCCTGATTGGGTGGGTTAATATAAGCAGACCCTGGGTCGGCGATTTGTACTAAGAAAGGCATACCTAACGTCTTCCCTCTGGGATGATTAAAGTACTCCTGCCAATCCGGGGAGATTTGCAAACCTGCAGGCGCACAGGGTCAATTGAATGGAGGATCAGGGGCGCCGAATTACTAACCATTAATTAGGGAGGAGTCAAGTCCATTGACCACAGACGTCACCAGCGGAATCAAAAGAAGGAGGTTGAGAGTGAGAATACCTGGAAATCAGCTCAGAAAAGTTGAAAAAGGTTACTGGAGCAAATTATCACTCACCCCGGTTCTTGTACCATGCACCTTTGTGGATGTAGTCGAGAATTGAGAGTTGTCCATCAAAGCTCGACATTATTGTCGCGAAAAAAGAGAGGTGGGCCAGATCGCCAGCCGTAGGTCAAAGAACGAATGAATGCAGGGCGTTGCTCAGGGAAGTATGGTGGAACACCGTTTTATAACGGGAATGGAAATAAGCACAGTCCTCCTTCACTCCGATGAACAGTGAGACTCTCGTTATGACTTTCAACAGGCACATCAGAGTGCGGACATATTTTGTACTGTGACCGCTTTGAATAGGTTCCAGTTTAAGTGGCGGTCATCTATCTTGTAGGGATCTAAACATTTGAGAGGCAATTTCCGGATTGCTCATGGCAGCATTGGCAGCTGGACGAGCCACATAGACGTCTTCGAACACCATAACATCTATCCATCACTGGGCCCGGCCAAATTCCGCTCATGTAAGTAACCCCTTAATGGAAATTGCGAGATGGGGTAAAGAGTCAGAGGCTACTCCATCTTCCGACATTCATAGATATACTCGTTCAAGCAGTTTGAGAGTATCTGTTGAGCCATGAACATTCAGAATGAGGTTCTGCCCAATGGAAAATATGTTTCGGTACAGTTCCCTTCGACCTTCCACACCTGGTACTTCGTAGGAGAATATTTAAAAGCATCCCAGCTCCTACATAGAGTATAGAGAGCGAATAACCTTATTCCTGAGAAAATTAGACAAGGTCTGAAGGTAGTGCCGAAGGAATAAATTTGGGGCCCCTCTGTGCGAATGGTGAAGTTTCAAGTGAAGGTGCCACTAAAGTTATTACAACCTTTTTTGCTGCATACTATTGCAACGCGCTGCTAGGGACAAACAATCAGTCAACGTTATTGCTTGCGAGGCACTGAAAGACCTAGGAAAATAAGCTCTAAACTTCTTCCAGCCTTCTTCTTGTGGCGCAGTCCGAGAGCCGGAACCTGAACCGAACTTCTTTTATCTGTGGGAGGTGTATGGCGGCTATCCCATGAGAATACAAGGGTTTCACCCGTCGCTAGACGCGAGAACGAAGAGCGTGCAACTAGAAATCCTGCGCAACTACATAGCACACCATTCGCAGCATCAGCCGGCCCGCCAGGTTGGAAACATTCTTGAACCCTGGTTGCTTGTCGACGTCGTGACCACCCTTAAGCGAAGAACCTTCTCATGAAATAATCTGTATGTACGTATGTCGAACCGATTTTGTGTGATGCCCAGACACCCGATAGGCCTCGGAGACGGTCAGCTGGTCTTCTCCATGGCCAGGGAGAATGGTGGTAGGTCAACTGGGTGTGCCTGGTCTCACGAGGCCCTGGGGCCTTCTCTTGGTTTGCATCTAGGTTTCAACAGTAGAGATTCCAATGCTTTTGAATACACTGGGCTATCGAGCGTTATACTCGAGAGTGCTCATGCGTGAAGGAGGGAAGCAAAACAGGTCATCAACCTTGTTCCCACGCTCAGTACTTACGAATAAAGGGACTAAGTAGTAAGGACCCTTCGCGTCGGTCATTACCTTGACCGAGCTCTAAAACGTAACTTTCAAATGTTAGCCAGCGTCTAACTGATTGCCATATGTTACATTTGTTCATGATAACATGCATGACGTTATACTCGTACTCTATAAAGCAGTGCTAGCGTTACGGCATCATAAATTCCTTTCAATTTCTTTTTCAACAACCTCAGTGCCATGCAGACTATACCATAGTGAAGTTTGGGTAGGAATCCCATCATATGTACTTTATATGGTCCATCTCATATCGTACTGAATGACTGACAGCACCATTATTAGGTATCAATAAAAACTAAGTGCTGTAAATACATACATACTTGCGCACTGCTGACGACTCGACTTCTGCACATAGTACTAGTGCAGTCCACATGGCCTTTATATTTAGAGCTCTAAGTCCCAAACCGACTAACGGCCATAAGTGGTCGAATGAATCGACTAAATTCCGACACGTTGACGACTGAAGTCGAGCTGAAGTTCCCTAGAAAGCCCCACAATCAGTTCAAGATATATGATCCTCGGGCCCCAAGGATTACTTAAGTTATAAAGCAACTAGTTTTTACCCATCTCATTCATTCTTCGCAACCACATGGAGTCAATGATCTATGTACCACTTCAATTGCACAATTGATAGTAGTAATACTTACACCGTTCACTCCCCTCCTCTACAGAGCAATTGTCACATTATGGCACAAACAGCAATTAGTACGCAAGACAAACATGGGTATGTACTATGTACTTTCGAAGGGTGTGAAAGGTGTCGTAAATGAAGATGGAAAAAAAAGTACCAACGTAACTTTCTCAACATCCGTAAATGGGGGAGAGAGGAATCAAGGTACAAAAATAAAGTGTCTGCAAGTTGTTCGTCCATGTAAAATGCGGAAGGGGGTCCAGAGCTCAGATAGAACTTCGAGTAAGAAAATGTCAGAATAAGCTAGAACGATTACTGAATGGTGTACGCAGAGAAGCATGGGTTCCTTGGTATAGACGTACATCATTCACCCTACCCAATGACCATAATTGCTGGGGTGATAGTCGCCGCCTCAAGCCATGACGAAAGCGAAAAGGGCAGCTCCTACAGCAGTAGCAAGCCCACTGGCGACCTTGACCGAGATGGCACCAGACTTGGCAGAGGTCGAAGGGGAGGTGGAGCCGCTTGCGGAAGTGCTAGACCTACATATCAATCAGATAAATGCGCTCAAAGAAGGAAGGTGGGATGTACTTGGAAGAAGTAGAGGTACCAGTGGTCACAGGAGTGATGGCGGTGTTGGTGTTAGCGGGAGCGGTAGTGGCGGGAGTAGAGGCGGCGGAGGTAGTAGAGGTTGAGGTAGTAGATCCAGCAGGGGTTGACCCAGAAGGTGAAGACGAACCACTGCTACTAGAACCGGTGCTGGTCAAGCATGCCGTGTTGGCTACAAATGACAGTCAGAACTAATTTTAGAGGTCACTGAAAATAACTCACTTGACGATTGGATGGTGAAGGATGCGGATTGTGCGAGAGTCCCAGTGTTATCACGCAAATCCAAACCGAGGGTGGTACCTTTGAAATAAGGCATTGTTCAATAACATTACTGGTCAAATATTCCAGGGCGGGACTTACCAGCCGTAACGTTGACAGTCCAGGTGATGGAGTTGCCATTCTGTTGACCGAAGTCAAAGAGCGCAGCAGCACCTGGCTGGTTACCGGGGACAATGCTGCACATATTTTGGTAAGATTGACAGTAATGCGTCAGATTAGAAAACACACCTCTATAAACATGAAAATGAAGAGTAATGGTCAATGACAAATACATGGTGCATGGTGCAGGATGTCACGAACCAAAAAGTAGGGGGCTATGGAGAACAAGATGAGTAAAACTACGTCGTACATAAATAATGAGGTGCTTACGAGTTCCTCCAGACCAGTTGATGAGGAGGGGTTCGCATACAACGGGGGCAATGCTAAGTGGTACGATAAGCGAAAATCCCATGCATGAGAGGCATAATGAAGAGCTCACGGGGTGTTGATGGTCAGTGTGCTGCTCTGGGCGAGAACACCAGCGGCGGAGAGGAGAGCAACAGCAAGGGAAGAGGCCTTCATGATGAACGTGAGCGACGACGACGACAAGAACGAGGGATTCTACAGCGAACGTGGAAGAACAAGGGAAAACTCAACCATCAAATTTATTGACTACCCGTTCGGCAAATGTAGACCAAATAGTCATCAACATTGCTGAAAGCGACCCGGTGGGGCCAGGCTGTGACTGGCTCTGATCTAGTTACGAACAACATTCATCTCCTCTTCTGAGTTCTCGACTTTCATTCCATTTCCAAGCTAAACTAGTCGCGGTCAAACAGAACATCCATCTGTTCACCGAATGAACCAGTCGCAAGCCATGCCATTGGCATGTCATGCAGCTGCGCAGTACGGAATTCAATGATGAAATGGGGTCTTCCTTCCGCATGCCCCCGTGATGATGAGAACGGTATTATTTCCTCGTGATGACGCAAAGCAAGCCTCATGAAAACCTGCATTGAACATGTCCATTTTCTCTGGGTATTGGGCTTTCTTTCATGAGCTTCTACCAATATCCTACAACCCAACTACATTTAGAGAGGCAGATCATGACGCAATGAAACGAAAATCGTCAGAAATTTTCAATTGGCAAAGCCGAACGTCGGTAACAAACCGAACTGCGCGTGACGGAGCGCGTCTTAATTGCTGCGCGTCTTCGCCCCTATGCGTGTATGTTCCGCGACATGGGGTAGGCGAACACTGCTGACAACCTTTGCAGCGACTCTCCCAATTTATATTCGAGTTTAGCATGACTGAAAACAGACTTGTTGGATTTAAACAACACTACTCTGACGAACTGACTTAAAATTTACTCTGATGAAGTCGACCTGGCTTTCATACGCAATGTTGTCTCCAAACCATAGTGGTCACTAACCCACACTGCGTCGTTTGTGTCCTCCTTAATTCTGAGGCCAACACCGATCCTCTTTGGCTCTTCTACTTTGTAACCACCGGGTAACAAGAATATCTTATCCAACCTATTAGGTGGATAATTCCCGCTGTTTTGGCCTTGATATCCCCAGGTTTTCCCCGCATCTATATCTCCCTTGCGCCAACTATCGCGCAATCCCAGTTCTTTTCCAACCATTTCATCCCGGGTCCAATGGCGTTCATATCTCCAGCAACTATACCTCCCGACACCTGTTCCAAGAGAAGGAAACGAGCACAGATCGCCAGTTGTTTAGGACGCGCTGCTGCTCCGTCCGGCAAGGACTCGAGATGCGTATTGACAATCGAAATGATGGCCTTGTCTTTTGAACCTCTAAAGTTGAGCTTTATCTTCACGCAAAGCGCCGTCCTTTGCATGCGTGAAAAGGCATAATGCAGAATATGACATTCTGCAATTTCGATCGAGCGCGAGACGAGCGTAACATTCCCATACCACGCGCCTTCAGGCCATTTGTCCTTTGTAAATGGCGCCACGACAAAGTGCTTCCTGACCCAAGGGTCTTTTAGGAGGTAAGGGAGGATAAAATCCCTCACTTCCTGCAAGAGAATACAACACGGCTCCGGTTCCTCATCCTCCTTGCACTTCAACGCATCCTCTTCAATGTGGCGCAGCGCAGCCGTAAGACGTTCTTCGTGATAATCAGAGACCATATCCACATTCCAAGTGATAATTCTAATCTGCGATATCTCCTTCAAGTCGCCGAGTTCCTTCTCCGGTCGACGCGCATACTCATACCAGAAGGCACGACATGCTTCCAAGCACTTTTTGACCACCTGAAGCGATACGGTCTGATCGTGAGCAATTGTTCCGGAACACGACGCTGAGGATTTTGATTTTGGACTACTGGGACTGGTTCAACATTCGGTTGATCTTCGTCCTCGTCCGGATCCATGATTTCGTTTGGAGGAGGAGGTATGAACGGCTCGAAAACTTCTTCTCTCGCATTTTGCGACGGTTTGGGTTGGGGTCCGGGGCCCCATCGCGGCACATGGAAGCCTCCAAAACGCGGCGGCCAATATGAGTATGCCATCGGAAGCAGGTAGAGAGATTACCGGTCTGAGACGGAGGGGTATGAATCCTCAGAGGTAATGGAGCGGCGTAGGTCTTTAATACTAACACACCGGCGCTAGAGGTCCTTAAACTTGCGACCCCTATATATAAGAAGGGTATTGGTCAACCTTACGAAAAACCAATGGGCGCCACAGATGATAAAGAGAAGGGTACTTGGTGTGTACACGGAGCCACTCTTGCCCACCCACCTCGGACCCAGGGATAATCAACCGCGTCTTAAAACCACACCTCGAGGCCGTCCTGTCGATCATAGGTGCCTCATGTCTTCCAACACGAGGCGCATTCTTAACATTTCTTGACTTTTCAGACTTCCGAATCACTGATGACCCAACCGCGAGGCAGCCACAACTCGGAAATTTCTCACTTGCGTCCATGTCTTTCCCGCGAATGGGAATTTAAATACTAGGTAAAAGATAGCACAGGCACAGTGGGTTGGTATGTCTGTTATATGTTTATACATAAGAGCCAATGGTTATCCGCTTGTTATATAATTATCTACAGCTCGGCCTCTTCTCGTCCGATCTTATCCTTCGCATCTTCCGACCTGTCGTGGACAAACGACTTCAGGATGTTAGCCTTAACCTTGATCTCGTCGAGCTTGCTTGGGGCAAGGTTGCGCTTCGCAAGGATGGTCTCAATCTATTAGAGGTAGAGTGCAATAACGCGGAGGAATCACGGCAGAAATGAATGGCGCATCATTCGTCAGCAACAGAACCTCTAACGCACAAGAGACTCGGGGCGCTTACCTCTTAGACTCCTTTTCGACGTATTCCGTAGTCCCGTTGGCCACTTTCTCCATGACGCGGATGTAGTGCTTGGATGCCGGTCCAGCGCTAACGGCAAGCTGAAGCGCCTGCTGATACAGAGAGTCTCGGACAGTGGTAGGAGCAATGAAAAATTTGTGAGCAAGGGTATCGAAATCGGTAAGGAGACCGGCCTATCAGGAAGATTACACAAGAGGTTTTGTTAGGAAAGATCATCAATGAAAAAAAAAAACAAGTATGAATGAAACCAATGAGGCGTCTTCCATTGCTTTGAAAGCCGGAAGGAACAAGGGAAAAGAGGGTAAAAAGGTTAATAAGAGAATGCACCTACCTCATCGTTCAAGCCTCCACCAACAGCACGTTGTGTACCGCACTTCTCGTTGAGGTAGGCAACAATCTCCTCTTCCGTGCGACCACCCTCGTAGTCCTCGGGTTCCTTCTTATCCTTGGAGAAGAACTTGACGGTAGGGAATCCGGTGATTCCGTATTTCTGGGCGATCTTGCTGTTCTTCTTGTCGTCAGCGTCGATATTGGCGACGACACACTACACAATGGTGAGTATGGATAAGGACAAAGGTAAAAGAGAGAATATTTACCTTGCTTTC
This sequence comes from Gymnopilus junonius, assembly GCA_015501075.1. Taxonomy (NCBI): domain Eukaryota; kingdom Fungi; phylum Basidiomycota; class Agaricomycetes; order Agaricales; family Galerinaceae; genus Gymnopilus; species Gymnopilus junonius. The sequence goes on along the minus strand of JADNYJ010000006.1, from coordinate 704,520 downwards.
AGGCTTGAAGGTGGAGGCAACTGAGGCGATACCATGATTATCGGAATGAAGAGAGCGTGGAGCAATGCTTACCTTTTTCATACTCGGGCTTCAGCCTCTTGCAGTGACCGCACCAAGGAGCAGTGAACGAGACAATGACGTTCTTCGATGAGTCCTGGTAACGCAGATAAGAGGAGGACCAGACAGCTAACAAGGGAGTTACGGACAAGAACGACCTCGTCGAAGGAGGTTTGGTCGAGGACAAGGACGTCTGTGGGAGGTGGTTGAGGGATCTTGGACTTGATGCCCGTTTTCTTTGTAATGCTGGATTGCTGAATTAAAGCATGGGCATAACAAGTTAAGGATAACTCACTAGTTTGCCAGGGCATCAAGATGCGAGCCTCAGAATATTTCTCATCTTCTTCGCCATTCGCGTTAAACCATTTGAGAGCTGACGAACTTGCAGTCAGCAAGGTCATAAACTTCGATACGAGACGCACGAACTTGGGAAACCGGTGACACCATATTTCTTTCCAGAGGCTTTCCTTCACCGTCAGCATCTACTTTGGCAATGACAACCTTGTCCTTAGCATGCGCAAATGCATCTGCTAGTTGCTCGTATGTAGGAGCGAGGTTCTATTTCCGTTCCGGTCAATTACAAAACTCTAGCTTGGGATTAACGAACACACCTTGCAGTGACCACTGGGGAAGGGTTTTGAAAGAAGATTAGTATGATGTAGGGATCTCAAGGCAAAGTTTTGATCAACGTACCACCAGGGCGCGAAGCTAGAAGTTCGTCTCAGCAAAAGTAATCAAACCACGAAAATGCAGCCTACAATTCGACCAAGGCTGGCTTTCCCTTGCCAATGACGCTATCGAAATTGCTGGTGTCGAGTTCCAGCACATTAGAGGCACTGGCACCCGCTATCAAGGCGGAAACGAAGACAGAAAACGAAAATAACATAGCAGAAAGAAATGAAGGTACAGGCGACTGACGTGGAGATTTCGTTGCCTCTTTATATTTGGCTTTGTCATCCGAAGCCAATCCTCGGCCACCATTCGGGTACTATCTTTGCTTTCGGGCATCCCTCACTTGAAACGACAAAATACCACGCCATCCCACACCAGACAGGTATTTCATTGGCATATACCCACGACACGGGAATTTGGGGGACGGGGAGTCTGGGGGAGCAAGCGGGCCCATAGTACGCTGTCGGCAACTGTATGCAGCCTGCAAGCCGATTAGGAGGCCACGCGAGCGATGGCATTTGCCGAGATACCCGATATGGGAGTTTTTTATCTGTCAGCACGCGATCGGAAGCGCGAACACTGACTCTGCAGTTACTCAGCTGCAGATTATAAAATCTCGTTCGTCAGAAGGACTATCGAAAAAAACTCAAAACTATACACCTATACCCCAATGGCCTCAGGAAAAGATCGCGCGGAGGATATCGATTTCGAAGAGGAGGACGACCAGTTCATCACCGAAGACGACATCCTCCAGGAAGTACAAGATGATGGTGATCACCCCATGGATGAAGACGACGAGGAGGAAGAGGCAAGGGACACGTTAGGAGACATGGAAGAAGGATCCTCTGGTCACGTCGAGGACATCTCTTTGCAACACTTCGATACACACGGCGCGTCAGTTTTTGCCGTCGCTTGTCACCCCACGCAACCTCTCGCAGCATCCGGTGGGGAAGATGATCTGGGCTACATCTGGGACATCACAGACAGTGAAATTATTGCAAAGCTTACTGGCCATACAGACAGTGTAACGAGTGCGGCTTGGAGTGCGGATGGCGAACTGATCTCGACGGGCGGTATGGACGGCAAAATTCGAATCTGGAGAAGGGTCGGCAAAGAAAATTACCGTACTTGGGAGTTTTTGACGGAATTGCAGGGTCCTGATGAGGTCATGGTGCGTTACCGATACAATCTAATTTCTGTAGACTTCAATCGCTTATTTCTTCCTAGTTCCTGCGATGGCATCCAAAAGGTTCTGTCCTGCTGGCTGGCTCAAATGATTCAACGCTCTGGCTCTGGCAACGTATGTAGATATGGACATCGCGTTCTTCCTTGGATCCTTACCTTTTTTTTTTACAAACAGTTCCATCTGGAAATACTATGCAAGTATTTGCAGGACACATAGGACCAGTTAACTGCGGCGAATTCACTCCTGATGGTATGTCATATTTGTACCTACGTTTGAGCCTATCTCATCCCATATTGCAGGCAAGAGAATTATTTCTGCAGATCAAGAAGGCTCTTTGATTTTCTGGGATCCACGATCTTCAACTCCCGTTTTCAAGCTAGGTGCAGACGATGCACGATTCAATCTGGATGGGATTACATCCATCGGTGTCAATCCCTCGTCAACGCTCGCTGTCGTCGGCGGTGCAGCCGGTGGTGTACGCGTGATCAGTCTGAGCAAGGGTGAAATAGTTTCAACCCTCGGTGGCCACACGGAAGGCGAAAGCGTCGAAGCCGTTACCTTTGTCGATCTTTCTGGAACAGGTACTGGAAACACTGGTCCCGGAGTGGCAGTCACCGGCGCTACCGATGGCAAAGCCTGCATCTGGGATCTCAGCACGATGAGATTACGCGCTACGCTACAACATGAGGTACGTCTGGTGATCTCTCTTCCCCATTTTCTCCTGTCTTTCCGGAATGAAATATTAAAGCTTGAACGTTATAGGATGCCATTACGACGCTTCTCGCACATCCTTCACCCAAATCCTATCTCCTCGTTTCAGCGTCAGCAGACAAGACACTACGCACGTGGGACGCAAGGAATGGGACTCTCCTGCGGACGCACACAGGCCACAGAGCTGCTGTTCTTGGTGCATCACTAGGGTTAGAAGGATCGGTTATCGTGAGCGCTGGCGATGATGGATTGTGCATGGTATTTACCACTGAAGAGGAGGAGCAATAGAGTTTTTGTTCCCATTTTTTTCGGTTGGAGAATATAGACACTCATCCCACGTATTTTCTGCGGAACCTCTCGATCTTGAATATTCAGCATTTATTCCAAATGCAAGCCTCAAGCAAATGACAAAAAGATATGGACCAACTGAGATAAGCAGATTCTCAGGGGGTTTGAATGTTTTTCTGCTCATAACATGACACCTGCTTTCCAACAGGTTTGGCATTGCTTTCAGGAGAAACTTACGCCAATGGCTGCGGATTATACGAACTCGATCGAGGACGGCCATCTTCGTGAAGCCCAACGTCAGGGACTCTGGGTCTTCACCGCGTGTCTAGCAGCAAGGCCAACACGCCTCGATGGTGAGGTCATCCCATCTTGCGAGCAAATAAACTCCAGAAGGGATAATTATTTTCACTTTGCCTTCCTCCCGAGAGCCGCCCTGCTCTTTTCCCTTCTTCTCTGTCTCATTACCGATACCCTTAGCTCTTTCATACCCTAGTCCGACTGCGGACATCATATTTCTGTTGAACCTTGCACCTTTCACGACTTCTTAACGACCCCTTCTCTTATAATTGATCCCAATCTCAATCGCCATGCCCTTTGATACCAACTTCATCGCAGCAAGCAATGCCAGGAACGTAGAGAGAAACGGACTGGTCTCCGGACTCGAGCAGAATCCGTATGCAGTACTCGCACTCGCAGGTGCACGAGTATACCACACCAAACTCAACTCGAAGGACAGCCAATGGGTATATTCCCGCTGGAAGGGCACGCTGTCGTTCGGCAGGGACTTCGAATCATTCAACGCCTCTTCCGAGTATGTCAGCGAGACCGAGAGGTACTGGTTCCGTCTTGCGGATAACGAGACGGGACGGACGGTGTGGATGTTCAAGTTCCCAGAGAACTTTGATTATGTTGTGGATCGTCCGTTCTTCCACGTTTTCCAGGGCAGGGTTAGTCCACATTCCCTTGTCACTGTGATATACTGCAACGGCTGAAATGGTCTAACTCTCAGACACGGACTTACGGCTTTCTCTTCAACGACGACGACGAAGCTTTCGTATTCGGTCAAAAAGTATCAGAACGGCTGTTCAACGGTCGTGGGTCGCACTCGTTTACCCTACATAAATTATGGGCTAATTTATTCCACAAAATTACCACACCAGAACCACCTAAGAAATCGCGAAGCTGTTCCAAGCCTGGTGCTTTCAGGTCGAAATCACTCTCGAGTGCCATTTCGCGGGGCTTGATCTCTTCACCTGCTCCCCATTCCTTCAAGCACGTCGCGCATGTCGGCGTTAACAAGGAAGGTGTATTCGAGGCTTCCAAAGACCTTGATAATTCATGGAAGAATCTCCTCGCGAATCTGCAAGGTCATGAAGTTCGGGAAGCCAATATAGTTGTGACCCAGAGCAACTTTGTCGACGGTTTCTGGAAGAGTGTGGATGCTATTCGAATGGTCGATGATTCAGAGGTTGAAAGGTTCGAAGGTAAGCCATCATAGTTCAAGGGTTTGTTGACGCCTTGAAGTGTCTGATGATATATCGGTCTAATAGGAAAGGATCTTCCTCGAAGAATGACTACTGCTACAGCACTTTGATGACTCTTTGGTGATTACCGCCACCCGCGATTACCCAGGGTTCTTGACGCACCTTTTATAAATTATAAATTACGAATTCTTCGTCCATGGCAGGCCCATAGGACTATGCTTTACGTTTCATCAAGTGCGAAATGCTGTATTCCTATCGACTGAAAAAAGGAGACGATTCACCGAGCAAAAGAAAAAGAATAGGTTATCAACGGATTAAATACATCCTTAACCTTAACATCTAGCCAATATACAAGTATTACAGAAGCAGACACAAGTTACAAGTGGAAACAACAACAATAAAAACCAAATAACTCTTTTACCTTTGATTTAGTTTATTTAAATTATCCTGATCAGTCCAACCAAGTAGTAACATCACATATCCCACTCATCCCAAAGCGAAGGGGCCACAGCGGTTGCAGGCGTCATCAAACTAATCTCCTCCGTCTGGATCAACTCTGCAATCTTCTCGCTCGCCCCGTTCTTATCGTCCTTCCCTCCACGCATGGCTACCAGCACAGGATCTTCCTTGCTTGTGTAAGGCCCCGAATACAGAAGCCTGATATCGTGCCCTTCGATAACTTGCACGACGCGACCGGTGGCAATGCTCCGTATCTCGATGAATTGGGGGGAGACAAGGATGATGTGTCCGTTGCGGTAGGCGTAAGAGACGGCTTTACCTTCCCATTTAATGTATCCGTATCGGCGGGTGGGTAAGCCGTGTTTGTCGATGTAGAAACCGAGCTCTGGTGTCACGATGTAATGAGCAAGAAATGTAGATTCGAGACGTCAGAAGGGAAATTACCATCATAAATAACCAATAATTCATTAGAATCCACTCGTACGAAACCTAATGGCTTCAAACCCTCCACATGTGACTTCAAGAACGTCAACGGTTCACTATTAATCGGGTTTGTCAAGTCCGGAACGGCAGCCACGGAAGAGTGTGCAATACTACGGTCGTGAATAGTGATGATGATCGTCAGAAGTGGGACACGCCTCTCGTAAATAGAGTTTCTTACTTTGTCGGGTCCAGCGTGATGATCCCAGCGCTCGTGCAAACACCGATGGTCTTTGCCAAAGAGACGACATCGTAAGCATCCTTCGGCATGTAGCCAGCCTAAAAAGCGACGATAATATTTAAATACGAGATAGCAGCCGAGATGAGATAGAGTACCAACCTCGCCGAAAGGCCTAAAAGTCTGAGAGGTGGCCGATTTCCTGCTGGTTACTAGGGATTGATCGGTCGAACCGACCGCCTCGAGCACCTGCACGTTCATAGATGTCGCCAGACGCCTCTTTGACGCATATATGACTTTACACGTTATCACATCGTCAGCACACGATCTTAAGCACCAAATAAGACCAGCACTGACGCAACGACCTTCCAGTAACATGCAAATGCCTACAAAGCATCACATTCGTATCCTTGCTGGCAACCTTCTCCGCGGATGCCTCCAAAGTCTGCGAGTGCGTCTGTCCTAGCGCAAGCCTCGCGAGGATGTCAAGGGAATATGAGACGATCGAGTTGTCAACGTGCACTACAAGTCTGTTGAATGTTTTGTCTCCGAATGTGGTTAGCGCTGCTAGTGAAGTTGGGCTTTTGAGGTTGAGGACTAGTCTGAAATCTGTGAGGAGTAAAATTAACCTGGAAGCTCTACTGTGAAAGAGTATTTACTTTCGGAGTTGACAGGCCCGGCGTAGATGCCAGGCCCACATCCTACAGCCAAAAACCTTTTTGACCCGATGACTACAAAAAGAAGGAATCAACAAAGGTCGTGTTCATCCCCATTCATTGGACTTACCAAACGGAACCGCGCAGTGGATCTTACCCGTCATCGAGGTGCCATTAGCCAACTCTTTGCCTGTCGTTCGAAAAAACCCATCTGTAATACTCTGAGGGTTGAACCACTAAAAAGCCGACACAATATTAGCCAAATCCAGCATAGCATAATAGAAGTTCATATGCATACCATATTCGACTCCTGGCGAACGTTATGAACCCCCATCGCATCCACAAACTGATTATACCACTTCTTCCTGAGCGCGTCACTAGCAACGTACAACGTATATCTTCTTGTTGTTTTATTTGCGGCATGGTATATGGTAAACGGGTACACGGGGACGGACTGTGATCGGAGGGAGTCTAGGAAGGAACCATCTTCTGTCTTTTCGCGTCGCATCTCTGGAGGAGCATTGAATGAACCTAGACGTAAGAACGATAGGGGCATTGGCTAATGAATGCATAAAGTAGGATGAGTATACGTGATCTGAATATAAAGCAAAGTCAAGACGGACTCGAGACATGAGCAACCGCTTGATGGAACCATTTGGCCGCTTCTCTTCCCTCATAAGCATGACTTTCAGAGAAAATCAACGCCTTGTGAGGACATGGAACACCACAGCACGACTCACAGTAGTTATCCAAAAGAGCAACGACCAACTCGGACCATTTTTCTGAAAATCCAGTCTCCGTGCGCACCCTTCTTAACACAGGGCCAGTATACACCAGTGTCCGACTTTCATCATACAGATCCATATCCTACAAGCAAACCAATCAGTCAAACTTCAAACCAATTACTCCAAACCAATTACGCACAATAATTCTCCCTTCTGAAAAACCAAACTCTCACAAAGGGCCCAGAACTTGACTTTACTTTCCGCAGCCTCGATACCCGGCTGTGTGCTCTTGATAAAATCCTTCAAAATACCCAGAATTAACGGAAGTGTTTCCAAATCCGGATGCTCATACTCCGCATTGGTCAGCTTTAATATCTGTTCCAGCAAGAGGTTGAGTCTAGGGAGCTTGGTAACGGGGCGCGAGAGGAAGGTGATGAGATCTCGTTTTCGTATTCGAGGATCGTTGGAGACGGACTGAATAAATACTTCGTAGGCTCTGTTGCGTTTGAGTTGCTTGCGGTGGTGGGATTCGGAGAGGGGGTAATGTTTGATGTAGGTTTCGTATGCGATGCGGAATTCAGATTTGAGGGTCGCTGGACAGATAAATTGTTGTTAATAATGGGACGTCTTCGATAATTCATGATCCACGTACTGTCTAATACGATATCTGCGACAGACTGTATTAATGGGTGCTGTTCTCGTTGGCGAGCAAAAAGTGCAGCAAGGAGGCCTTGGTGGTAGGAGAGGATTTGGCGGAGGTTTCCAAAGACCTCGTTCAGGAAGGAAGTGAGATATGGTTCCTTGATAATTGGAGGGTCTGCTTTTCTGAGACGTTCGACGAACACCTACGGGCATGGCATCAAATAGGGCACCTAAACCAAGACTCGAAAAAGACACACCTCTTCGACAGTCTCCAAATCGGCGACATATTCTCGTTCGGACTTGATCACTTCAAATATTACAGACTGCCTCTGGACCTCCTGCTTTCCTAATGCATCTCGTGCTTCTGTCGGTACAAGGCGATGCCACTCTTGATCCTTCTCCGGTAGTTCACCGGCCTGAAAGCGGCGCAGACCCTCTTCTGATGCTAAACTATAAAGCTTGCAGTGAAAAATGTGCAACGATATCGGAAAGGAGTCGGTAGATTACGTGCACTTACGATAAATCTGATAATCCTTTTGCCAAGTCTCCCGCTTCATCTTCAAAGGACTGAAAGTTTGACGGTTTTGTTGATCCATCACGGCATAATGCTTGGAGTGCACTCACCTCCTGATAATCATGGCCATAGTTGCTATCTTCGTATGACCCGTTATAAGACGAGGCAAAAGATGCCACGGAAGGATTTTGATGATACGGCGGAGTATTAAGATGAACGGTGGAGCTAGAGCTAGAACTTGCTACATCACTTCTACTAGAATAATGCGTTGGCCTTTGCTGAGTTGACATCAACTGATACATAGTCGGTTCTGGAAAAGCCATCCTCTGCGGACCGAGAACGCTATTTCGGCCACTGTGCGGTCGAGATAAATAAGGATCTTGCATAGAAGATGCACGCTGTCTAGGAGGATTTGAAGGTGATTGGGTGTCCCAAGCACTGTAAGATTCCTGATGGGCTGGAGGAGTTACTTGAAAGGTGTAACCACCGCTGGTCGATGGAAAAGCATAATTTGACAGAGACACAGGGGCCGGCTGCTGTGCGTCTTGCGGAAGGCTGGGCAGCGTAGGCGGCACTGGCCTGCGATTGGCGTATTTGGGCGGCGGTGCAGGCATTGAATTTGTGGAGGAGATCAACAACCGGTCATGACGTTTTCTTTTTCCGCAGTTTTATTTTTAGTAATCTCATATTCATTTTACCGAAAAAGATCACTGCTCAGCCAATATACTTTCCGTACTTTACAAATTCCTCATCCACCTTCAACCGTTCCATATCCTCATCTCTCAGACAAAGTCCAGCCACAATCTCGCCATCCTGCCTCTTGGGCATCAAGTACATCAAACTCTCTACCGGCACAAACTGCGGTCTCCTCACAGCCTCTGGTTTACCCAACCCAAGACCAAAATCCAAGTCATAGCTATTTTCCTTCGCCCACGAACTCAGCATGATGCCCGAGGATAGATCGAGCGTTGCCGTCACGTTGGCGACATTCTTTTGTGGTGAGCGCTTGAGGTAGGTCGCTAATGCACGAGTGCGGTACCCTATATCCGACGTCTTGGGGTCCACAGCTGAACGAAGGTTCGACGCAACACTGCCTAACGGCTCTTCTGCAAGACTTTCAGCTGTGTATGTATGATATGTCATGTTCTGAACAAGCCCCGGGTACTTTGTTGGAATATCAAGGTAACGTCGCGGGTCGATAGCGCGGGCGAATGTCGACTCCGCCTTCGCATCTAAACGGGGGATGCGGGCACGAGTAACCGCTTGCCAGATAAAAGCGCTGAGGGTGTCGTCGGTGGAGACGAAGCCTGAGGAAACAGATTTTGTTCCAAGGGATTTCAAGGAGGCGAGTGAGGAGGGGGAGAAAATAAAATAAGCCCAGCTGGATTTTGGAGGGGGAGGTGGTACTGGTTGACCATCTGGGCCGTCAGAAACTGGAGGAGGTACAGTAGGTTTTACAATCTGACGATCGAGTTCAGGCCCTGGTGTCCACAAGTCGTCGAAGAAAGGGATTACACTGCAGCGATCAATATTACCGACCGACATTTCTTCGCTGGTAAATCCTTCGCCGCGGCAAGTTTTTGACAACAGATGCATGACATGTCCTTGGCCAGTCATATCCATAACGCCGTGGCGCCCAACAAAAGTGAGCAAAAGACCCCCAGTGATGAAATTGGCTTGTATAACGAGAACTGGCGTGTCCGATGCCAGCTCTTCGGGGGTTGGGAGGGTTCTGCTCGGCGCGACGATGCTTTCGTCTAGCATCTTGAATGGAAATTTTGCTTCCTGAAGTACATCGAATGTGGGTATCGAAGGGTCATCTCTGAGATCCTTCACAACCAAAAGATGGGCTTTCTCCAGTGCTTTAATCTTGAAAACTCCTGTATTGCCTTCACATTGACCCTCATTGACGACCTTGCCTGCTACCCATGGAAAACTCGCCGACAGTCGTTCCAGACCCTTCGTCAGGGTACTGATGATCGTTGAATGGGATGAAGGATCCTGAATCGAATAGCAAAGGCATAGCTGGGTATAGATGTTGATTGCTGGTTGTTGACCGAAGATATCTAGTTCGAAGTCTAGGTCATTTGTAGCAGTCAGGCCTGTTCCGTGCATGGTAATCCATAACCATCCAACGTCAGGTGAGGTGATGATTTGTGACAGAGGGCTTAGCGGCACGTGAATTACGCTCACGCGTCGCGCGTCTGCGATTCAATCAGATCATTATGTAGATAGAAAAACGCAAGTACAAGTACGAATAAATGAGTTACATGCTACATATGTATGAATGATTATGATACGGGCAGAAGATTATATCAACAATAATGTAAGGAGTATAAGGGAATGAGATTATAAAAATTTAGTTATAAATTGGCTTTTAAAAGATCATCCATCAAGGACATTGGAAGAACTTGATGTCCTCGATATTTTCTTGATGCCCAGGCAGCCTGCTTTCCATTAAGTTGCAGAATTCTAATAATATACATTTTCCTTGTTTGAATCTCTTTCTGAGGACTCCTGGTCCTTCCCAGATACTTTAATCTTCTTGACCCATTTACCTAAGTTGAGGATATTTGAAGCTTTCCTCTTCGTAGGCCTGCCCATGTGCTGGCAGTTGACCCTCTTTCGTGTCGATGTGCCCACTGTTTAATGAGATCACGTGAATGTGTTAAGGACAGTAGTTATCCTCGTTAATGAAATAACAAATCTCACAAGGCCAAAATAAAAAAAGTACAACCGAAGAAATCTTTATTGCTATTTGCACCAAAGTTGGCACTCGTGCAAAATCCATCAAAATGTGCATCTTCCAGGCTGCAACTTCCAAGAGCCATAACTCTGCATAGGCTCAACCATTCTTGACAATTTTATGTGCGTTAGATGTTGGAAAACCCCAGAGGGCATTATAATGCGGTGCACATTATTTCCCAGGCAAACCCCATTATAATACACATTATGATGCCCGGATTCCATTTATAACTCTACTGGCTGAATTATAATCAAAGGGACTGATAAGATAATGCAAATCAGATGTTCGGTAATGCCGGAGCCAGCTAAGCAGTCTGAGTGATCAAGTCCCGAGCTGTTGGTTGGTTTATATGGCATTGAGTTCAACGTCGATTCAGTGTGATCTCCCTAAGATTTGCCTGTCATTCAAAGTGCAATTAGATATTTTATATTTTACATCAATTATCACTGACATTAAGCAGCTAAAAGTAGAGAGGAGACCACTGTAGTGTCTGGATAAGCAAATACAGGGACTTCGATCAATCAGGCCATTTTAGGCAGATGCCATCACTGGCTGCTATGAAGCTCTAGGTTCCTTTACCATAAAAAAGTACTATGGCACAGTGGTAAGTTATGCACGTTTCAAGGTTATTATATCAGGTAAGTCTCATGTTTGATTCATGCATAGGCCACTTAATTTCAACAGTCTTAGGTAAGTAAGTAAGTAAGAACCATGAGAGCCTGAATTTCAAAGGTAAGAATGAAGTAAGGAAAGTGCCCGGAGGCACTGCTTCCATTTTCCTAAAATAGGCCCTGTGCATTATAATTGAGCTCGAGCATTATAATTGACATGCTGAATTATGGAATATCCACTTTGCATTATAATTGGATTATAATTAAGGCTCCGCATTACCAGCATTATTGGCATTATAATGCCCTTAGCAGTTTTCTGACAGAATCACTGTAATGAGTTCTATTGCGCCCCATAATTTTTATAATGTAATAACAAGTATATAGATTTTTGATTTTTTGCAGCCTTTCGTAGACTATATAAGCCCTACTGCTACAAATACGATGAAATTCTTAGATTTGATTTCAAATATTGATATTATCCTACTGTTTACAGTGCACCCCATCAAAAGTTTGAAAGAAAAAGGTCAAGAATTGACCGAAATTGAGTGATCTGTAAAGGCATACCCTGACTGTGATTCAGCAATCACTCATTCTGGCTTTCTCCTGTGCTACAACCTCTCTTGTGCTTTCTGAGACTCCTTTACTATCTCTTCCTTTTGATTTGTCTATGGAAAAGCTCACAGCGCAAAAATCAACAGAAAGCCAGTAAGTACCACTGGCCAGCGAAAGCAAGCCAAGGGTACATCCAAATGACAGGCCATGTTGAGGATTACCACATGAAGGTCATCTGATAGTGGTTTGCTTTGGACCATAATAGCTTTGGCTGACCTTTACCAGATGTCATTGATGGTGGTGCAAGATAAAGGTGGAAGGTGACTGCTGGGTCACACAGTCAGGGTATGCCTTTACAGATCACTCGATTTTGGTCAATTCTTGACCTTTTTCTTTCAAACTTTTGATGGGGCGCACTGTAAACAGTAGGATAATATCAATATTTGATCAAATCTAAGAATTTCATCATATTTGTAGCAGTAGGGCTTATATAGTCTATGAAAGGCTGCGAAAAATCAAAAATCTATATACTTGTTATTACATTATAAAAATTATGGGGTGCAATAGAACTCATTACAGTGATTCTAACGCACATAAAATCGTCAAGAATGGTTGAGCCTATGCAGAGTTATGGCTCTTGGAAGTTGCAGCCCAGAAGATGCACATTTTGATGGATTTCGCATGAGTGCCAACTTTGGTGCAAATAGCAATAAGTTGTTTTGTCACTCTTTATCACACTATGTCATGTGACATTGGATGGCTATGGATTACCTCTACCTTAGCAGTGGCTGCGAAGGAGATCTTCTGCATGGGAAGTGCCATATATTTGTGAATTTGTTGCATTATGCAGTCATTCACCAGCTAATGGCACACCGAATATTAAAATCATTTTCAAATTTTGAACTTCAACCTTTTCCCAAATAAACTTCATAATAAATTTCATTAAATTGGGTCCTAGGTATTTACAAATATTCATAGCATTTGGTTGGATATTAGTGAGCAAACATGGGTGTGCCACTACTGGGAATGCCCATTTTCAGCTAAATCCTAAAAATGCACCCTTTTGGCCAGCATGCCCTTCAATGAGAGCTCATCTGGCAGCCCTAAAATTATGATACGAGATGCAGAATATATTGACAGATGTGCTACAAAAGGAATTGAGAAAGTGAGTTGAATTAGTTGAGATAAATGCATGTCACAAGTGTGACATTGGCCAGTGGTGTGCCATTACTTAGCTGGTGGAATGAATGTAACTTTTTCCTGTTCACTTGCATGAATCTATCCTTTAATTAATCCAAATATCTCTACTTAGGGATTTATCTCTCCTAGTTCATGATCCTTGTTGGACTTACAGTCCTGTGTCAGAACCCTTCGGTCACGTTTCCTTAGTCACATGCATGTCACGTATCCTATATAGTCAATGCTCCGGCACTTTCTTCCTCAGTTGTCACTCCCTTTCTGACACTGAGGTAAAAGCTTCCCTACTATGTACTGCATGTAGATTAGCTGACCCAACCCCTAGACCACTCAATGCATATCTAGGTAAATATCAACTTAGTTGTCACTCCCTTTCCGACACTGAGACCACTCAATGCATATCTAGGCCTCCATCCTACAGGTTATAGGCCCCGGAACGGTGCCTTAGGCATGCACTGCATACTCAGAAAGGATCGATAACCCAATTTTTCATTTTGTCAGACTGTTTTTCAGCCCATCCGGTGTCTGGGTGTGCTTTTTCACTTGCCTCGAGCTCACTACTCACATTTTTCTCTTGCACATATAGTCATCGAACAATGGATACTCCAACCCATTCATTGAATGAGCAACATCTTTGGGGAGGGAATCCCTACATGGACACTGGACAGAGTACTCCGGAACCAGGTGCCAACATCGGTCAACAGGCCCTGGCCATCGTGAATGCATCCTCATCCCAGGCACATTTAGTAGCTTCCGATTCTGATACTTTATTTGCTCCCACCATGGGCAGATGCCCATCCATTACTTTCATTCTTCCTGATGTTCCACATCGACCTGTTTTAAATCATGCATATAGTCAATTTCCTTCACACATTCCTTCCAATAGAGAGCATTTGTCTGCACCACATGCTTCCCATCTAGCTTTCATCCCATTCTCTTCATCGCTTTCATCTTACAACAACCCTGCCTTCACTGTACCACCTCTTCATGAACAATATGCACAGATTCTGACTGCCAATCCTCTCCCTTATCAACCCCCTGTAGGTATAGCCAATCAACAAGCTCCTGTAGTTTCTAATATTCCCCCCCCCATTCTACCCACCCCCACTGTCAAATTATCCTGCCAATAGTTTTAACCCAATGTCCATCCAACTCCCACAACACACAGCACCCATTCAGCCTTCATTTCCAATACATAATGCCTTACCAACCCAAAATACTGCCCCAATTCAATATGTATACTGCCTTCCTTCACCTTCAGCTTCTGTTCACCCTGTTTTTCCCCTTTCTAAAACCCTACCTAGTATAGCACATATTCCACTTCTTACAAACAAATTTGACTTCTTTGCCTGGGACAATGCTGTAACCTCACTGCTCTGGGCCAATTCACTCATTGGCCACATATTGGATCCTTTGGAACCCATTGACCCAGGCCGCCCAGATCGCATACCTGCTCCCATACCCACATTGCCATTATCTCCAACACCTGCTGATCTTGCAGCCTTGACATGCTGGTGGGATGAAGATAATGCAGCACAACATATCCTCACTTCATGGATCGGATCTGTACCCCATGGATTGCTCCCTTCCCCAAACCTCATCACACGTATATGTGGAGGAGGTCTTGGATGAATGGAACCTCTTGAAATGCAAACTGACGTCAACACCCTTTCCAAGCAAACCCTCTGAAATGTGCATGAACTCCCTCCCAGATGTAGTGGACACTGACCTTACTCTCAAATACCAGTGCCTTGTTGGCTGCCTCTTATACCTCGCTATTACCACAAGACCAGACATCTCCTACTATGCCATGTGGCTGGGTCAACACAATGCAAAACCCACACACTCCTACTTCCTTATGGCTAAACACGTCCTAAGATACCTCTCAGGCACCAGACACCTTGTGTTATGCCTAGGTACACCTTCTCCCTCTATCCCAAGTTCAATTAATGGATACATACAAAATGTGGGATGCTCAGATGCTGACTGGGCTTCAGATGCATCTGATCAGAAAAGTATCTCAGGATATGCATTCTTCTTTGAAGGATCACTGGTTTCATGGTCTGCAGTCAAGCAGTGGACTATTGCCTTGTCATCAACAGAGGCTGAATATTATGCCATGACACATGCAT
This sequence comes from Gymnopilus junonius, assembly GCA_015501075.1. NCBI lineage: Eukaryota > Fungi > Basidiomycota > Agaricomycetes > Agaricales > Galerinaceae > Gymnopilus > Gymnopilus junonius. The sequence goes on along the minus strand of JADNYJ010000006.1, from coordinate 689,230 downwards.
TCAAGGAGGCACTATGGCTCCGCTCCTTCCTGGGATTCTTAAAGCTTCCAACTCCAATACCCTACCCAATCCTTTGTGATAACCAAGCTGCATGTGCCCTATCCGAAACCCCAGCCATCTCAGCTCGCTCCAAACACATTGATATCCACCACCACTTCATCCGCGACCTTATCCTTGATGGATCATTTACAACCTCCTGGATACCAACGACGGATATGCCTGCAGACATATTTACAAAAGCTCTCCCATCCCCTACTTTCATTTGTCATTGAGAAGTTCTCGGCCTAACTATGCTACCACAACTCTCCTAGCACACTCTTTATTACTGTACCTTCACGTTCTGATGGGGGTGTGTTGGACTTACAGTCCTGTGTCAGAACCCTTCGGTCACGTTTCCTTAGTCACATGCACGTCGCGTATCCTATATAGTCAACGCTCCGGCACTTTCTTCCTCAGTTGTCACTCCCTTTCCGACACTGAGGTAAAAGCTTCCCTACTACGTACTGCATGTAGATTAGCTGACCCGACCCCTAGACCGCTCAACGCGTATCTAGGTAAATATCAACTTAGTTGTCACTCCCTTTCCGACACTGAGACCGCTCAACGCGTATCTAGGCCTCCGTCCTACAATCCTTGTACTTCGGCAGACTCGATGGCCACTAGTCCGAGATTGTACTGTCTTTACCCCCTATTCTGGGCTTTCATACAACTTTAAATGTGGTTCCCGAATACAAATACTCTCTTTGACTTCGGACGCGAATTCAGAAGCATTTAAATATCACACCACTACGGTGCCCATCCATGCTTTCTCGCCTCTGTAGCAGATAAAGCAGTGGATTGCTTCCCATCGCGCTACCCTTCTTTCTTGTTCAACGACTTGAACTACCTTGACATCCGTGTCTGTCTCGATGGCGTCATCACATGACATTTCTCTTTATCACCTCCTTATCCTTCCTACTGCTTGGATATGCTGGCGCTTGCTCTGTCGCCAATTATTCCCGACGGTGCTGGACAATGTCCCAGGTCCAAAGCCGTCCTCGTGGTTTACAGGTTAGCATTGTTTTGGTTTCTCTGCCTGGACGCCAACTGAACTGCGAGTGCGCTATGTAAGGCTGTCTAAAGGATTTGACCAATACACGGGCTTGGGAATACCATCAAAAGCTCGAAGGAACATGCAAGTCTTATATTTCAATGCACGAGCTTTCACTTACTATGGCGAATCGCCCTCAGATGGAAGTACCGCCCAGATAAAAGGCATTTATGGAGTGCGATGCCTTTGCAATGTATGGATTAACGGAACCCTCTCACCTTTTTATGCTCTAGGCAAGCAATTTATACACGTTTGATCCAAAAGCTTTACAACACATTTTCGTGAAGGCTAGGCTTTTGCCATGACTAATTGAAGCTTTTGCTGATACTGTCGACTATATTGCAGGATCTTAATATCTACGAGGAAACTGATTCGTTCATTGAGTGCGGCCTCAACACATATTTCCTGAGGGACCTCGGAGCGCTGAACAACGTTTATCAGAGTTACTAAACTTATGTTTGGAGGAGGAATATTGTCTACATTCGGTGGGAAAGCTTGAAATGTCCCGGAATGTTAGCTCAATGCTATTTACCAGGTAACGAGCATCGTCGTCAGCGAAAGATGTTGACTCCGTTATTCTCGAATGCCCACGTCCGCGAAATGGGTAAAGCCTATTTTTGACATATCACACAAATACTTATAGATATCTCCCCATTAGTTCCTACCTTCTACGAAGTCGCGCATAAGGTGGACATCCTTTATTTTGTACGACTTACCAACGAACGGAATTGATTAACTCTGCACCAGGTCCGACGCGTCTTTGTACAAAAGGCTCAGCTGGGCCCTCAGGAAGTTCGCCTTTTTTTCCCTTCTGTCTATGTGCTTCCCTGAAAATATTTTTAGGTGGACGTTCTGAGTTGGATAAACCGCATAGCTCTTGAGCTTATCGGTCAATGCGGATTTGGCTATTCTTTTGACCCTCTCACAGAGAACTCCGTCCCACACCCATACGGTGTTGCTTTTAAGCAAATTATGCAAGTACTTGAAATATCTATGGAAGATAGAAATGCCTAACGACATTTTTCTAGTCCTTTGCAGGCAAAATCGAAAGATGACGTATTGATGAACTTCGTCATATTTCCATTCCTTGCAAGGGTTGGAACACCGCGATTTAGGCGTTGGATCATTGAGCACAGTGAATCCTCGGAAGTCAAGCAATATCGCGACATCATGGATACGATGTACAGCGCCTCCATTGAAATTTTTAACGCCAAGAAAAAGGCCGTCGAGGAAGGCGAGGAGACGGATGATAATCAGGTTAGGGAAGGGAAGGATGTCCTCAGCATGTTGAGTGAGTCCACATCAGTGCCCTTGACGAGTCAACACTTATTATCTACCGGATAGTCAAGGCTAACATAGACGCATCCGAGGAGGATAAGGTGCCCCAAAAGGAGCTTCTGAGTCAAATACTGTGCGAGTTTTGATTTTTCCCTACATATTGGCGCTCATGTTCTTATATCAGTACACTGACTTTCGCGGCAACGGATACGACGTCTAGTGCTCTGTCACGGACTATTCACTTATTGGCTCAAAATAAGGATGTCCAGGACAAACTTCGCCAAGAAATTAGCGGTGCTCGTAAAAATAATGCCGGACAAGACCCAGGCTACGATGAACTCGATTCTTTGCCTTACCTTGATGCGATCTGCAAAGAAACTCTTCGTCTGTGAGTCTAAGTCTTGGTACAGGATAAAGCTCAGTCTTATACCTTTTATCTAGCTATCCACCTTTCCCTATCCTTAATAGAGTGTAAGTAAAATGTTGCATTTTGCCAGTAACCAGATTGAAGATGGTTTTTGTTATATTAGCAATCGGCAGGATAGCATACTTCCTCTTAGAACGCCCGTCAGAGGCATTAATGGCCAGGAGATACAGGAGATACCTCTTTCTAAAGGGACTGTTATCCACGTGTCTCTTCTTGGATCGAACAGGAATCCAGATTTTTGGGGCCCAGATGCAACGGAATGGAACCCGGACAGATGGCTTAATCCGCTACCAAATACTTTAATTGATGCTCATGTTCCGGGTATTTACTCTCACTTGTGAGTTGGACATTCTGCATTTCAGTCGAAATCAAACTCACAAAAGCTTTCTCATCAGAATGACATTTTTGGGAGGTGGCCGATCATGCATGTGAGTGAACTGACCTCTGCAATCATTGAGGGTCTACCATCTCGTAAAAAAATGCTTTTATTGATGGTTACTCTGCTTCAGCGGATTCAAGTTCTCTCAACTTGAGATGAGTAGGTGTTAGCTTTCCACATGAGAGATTCTCGAAGTACTGACCTGCATTTACAGAGGTGGTCATCGCCCTCCTGGTCGAATCACTTGAAATAACCCTTCCAAGTAAGCCCATTCACTGGCAAATGACTGACATAGTCACCCCAAATACTCAACTCGAAAGCTGCAATCCTACGTTGCCTCTAATCATTAGTTTGGTGAAGTAGTGTGTATGGCGGTATATAATATATATCTTGATCAAGTTTACTTTTCACCATTAGACTCAACTTTTGAATCGACCAGTATTAGTACCATAGAATATAGATGACTTTGACAATGCTTCCATATTACCTTGGAGACTTTTACTGCAGGGCTCCTACATAATGGTATCAATAGATTTTCTGAGAAGTAGATCGTCCAGCACACTTGTTGTTGCCTTGTTTATTTCTGACTTTGAACACGATATGTTATCCAATTAGAGATCTTTCATCTTCCGTTCTCACTTTTCTTGCTTCGAATTTAACCACTCTCCAACCTGCGTACGACTTCACAAAAGAAGAGAAGCGCCCTGGCGGGTCTAAGCACCTGGCTGCTAGGGTTACGAAGTCTCCCCATTTTCTCCGCTCAATATTAAGTTTATAATTCTACTATGGGCGGACTGGGCGGACCTCGAGTTCAAGTTCCATAGAGTTTGCTGAAACTTTGATCTTCCTTCTGGACAAGCAATTGATTCACGCTATCAATTCACCCTATTGGCTCCCAAAGAGGGGGAGGAGAGCTTGGGTGCGTTATCTGCATCAAAGTCATCCAATCATCACGCCACTTGCTCGACCGCGCCATTACGTCCTTGACCTCTTATCTAAGTGGCGCCTGGCAGCCAAAGGTTTTCTCAAAAGGTCGAAAATGCTTCTACCGTAACCCCTTCTCTTTCCTCAGGCCACTTCGAGGTTGGTATTCGTCGATTGGGATGGCATCGTCTCCTGGTATTTCTCTTCAGCATCTCCTTATCCTTCCCACTGCCTGGATATGCTGGCGCCTGGCCCGTCGCCGTTTATTCCCGACGGTGTTGGATAATATTCCTGGCCCAGAACCATCGTCGTGGCTTACAGGTTAGTTTTTCTTTATTTTCTGATGCCGGGAATGACCTCGAATACAACAAATAAGGCTGTTTGAAGGAGTTGAGCAGCACATGGGCTTGGGACTACCATCAAAATATCGAGAAAAAATGTAAATCTTTCGAAACACAGCTATCACATTTACTAACATTATCGATACTTAGATGGAAGTACTGCTCGGATAAAGGGGATCTGTGGAGTATGCTGTCTCCTCAAACTGGGATTGAGCAACCTTGTCTGATCTTCCTTTGACTTAGGCTAGTAACCTGTACACGTTTGACCCACAAGCTTTGCACCACATCTTTGTGAAGGTACACCATTTCTGGTCCTCGAGAAAGCCCTGGGGCACCGCTCATACTAGGTTGTCATCACTGCAGGATGTCAATATCTACGAGGAAACGGATTCATTTGTCGAGTATGCATTTCAGGATCAATTTTGATCAGTCCTACGTGCTAAATATCGTGTATTAGACTTACCAAGCTTATGTTTGGAGGAGGGATATTGTCCAGTTTCGGTGAGAAGAACTCGGAGCCCTCTTACAGTCCTGAATACGCTTTCTCATTTGCATGTACCAGGTGACCAGCATCGTCGTCAGCGAAAGATGTTAAGCCCTTTGTTCTCAAATGCCCATGTCCGTGAAATGGGTAAAGAAATTCAATATAAAATATTGCGTTGATTCTTACATCGCCATTAGTTCCAATCTTCTATGAAGTCGCGCATAAGGTGAATAATTCATGATTATACAAATCGGCTTAATGTAATATTTCTAGGTCCGAAACGTCTTCATGCAGAAGGCTCACCATGGTCCTCAGGAAGTTCGTTCTGTTTTTGTAGCACCTACATCATGGGCTAGTCTGATGGTTTATCGATTATCTAGGTGGACATCCTAAGTTGGGTGCACCGCATAGCTCTTGAGCTTATTGGTCAATGCGGTTTTGGCTACTCTTTCGACCGCCTCACGGAAGATTCTGTCCCACATGCATATGGGGTCGCATTCAAAAGACTCGTGTAAGCACCCGAGGCTTTATCAACTACAGGGGTATTTGCTCAAAAGCGCTTCAAGTCCTTTGCAGGGAAAATCAAGGAACAATATCTTATTAAATATGGTCATATTTCCAATTCTCACAAGAATAGGATCACCACAGTTTAGGCGTTGGGTGGTCGAGCGTAGCGAATCCACGGAAGTCAAGCAATACCGAGATATCATAGACACGTGTTACAATACCTCTGTTGAGATCTTCAACTCCAGGAAAAAGGCCATCGAGGAAGACCACGAAGTTATCGAGGATCAAGCTGGGAATGGGAAAGATGTTCTCAGTACATTAAGTAAGTATCAGGGTTTTTCGTCTCAATAATTTATATCCGAGTTTTGACATTCCTTGCATAGTAAAGGCTAATACCTCAGCTTTCGAGGACGATAGGGTATCTGATAAGGAGCTATTAAGCCAGATGCTGTGCGTCTTCTTGAAGATTTTCCAGATATTGGGGCTCATGTTCTTACTTCAGTACATTGACTTTCGCGGCGACGGACACCACATCCAGTGCTCTATCGCGGACTATCTATTTACTGGCCCAACATAAGGATGTACAGGATAGACTTCGAGAAGAGATCAGAAATGCCCGGCAAAACAACGAGGGACACGATTTGGCCTATGATGAACTTGACTCTTTGCCTTATCTAGATGCGATCTGCAAAGAAACCCTTCGACTGTGAGTTAACAATGTGGTTAAAAACCGTGATACTTTTTAAACTTTTCGAAATAGCTATCCGCCTTTCCCTGTTCTGATGAGGGTGTAAGTAAAATATATTCAACTAATTCCAATTTGCTCTCTTAATTAAAAGTTGGCTCCAGTAACCGCCAAGATAGCATACTCCCTCTTAGAACACCCATCAAAGGGATCGATGGCCAAGAGATCAGGGAGGTTCCTCTGTCGAAAGGGACTCTTGTCCACGTATCTATCGTAGGTTCGAACAGGAACACAGAGACCTGGGGTCCAGATGCAGCGGAATGGAAGCCAGACAGGTGGCTTAATCCGTTGCCCAAGACTTTAGTGGATGCACACATTCCGGGAATTTACTCTCATTTGTAAGTTGAATGGCTTAGATGCTGTCACGAACCTAACAAAGCTTTGTCCTCAGAATGACGTTCTTGGGAGGTGGTCGGTCCTGCATGTAAGCGAGTTTAATACAGTCAACTACCATACCTGCCTCGTAAATGTAGCGCTTACTGACTAATCAATTTATTTTCAAATTTCTTCAGCGGCTTCAAGTTTTCTCAGCTTGAGATGAGTACGTATCGCACGTTTATTTGGGGCATATATCTGACATTGTTTTCCTCCAGAGGTTGTCATTGCCCTCTTCGTTGAAACACTCGAGTTGTCCTTGCCGAATAAGCCAATATACTGGCAGATGACAGAAATCGTCACTCCAAGCACCGAACTCGAAATGCGTAATCCCGCGCTGCCGCTGATCGTCCGCTTGGCGCAATAACGATACTTCGTAGAGTTAAACAAACTTCCGCACCGCTTGACATTTTTCTTGCATCACCTCGCTTATGAACACTGAATAGATATGCTAAATAAAAACTTAGGGTCGATTTTTCACCACCTTTAAGGATTTGTTATTGTTCGTTCAGGATACAATATACGGCTCTAGCCGTAAAAGTTGAACGGGATCGCAAGTACGGAGCACTGTTCTTCTTCCAGAAAAGGCGACAAAGATAGTGGTATGTCCAAAAGCCTTAAAGGTGTGGGATTCTCTGGGGTGAGTGGTTTCCATTTGCCTGCCTTGCGAAGCACCTCTGTTGTATTTGTATAACCACGGGCTACGAGGAACGCGGTTGAAGGGGTAGGATTGAACGTGCGAGCGAAAGACGACCACATATCGACCGCGACTTGGGACATGATGAGGTCGTTAGGGTCGCGGAAGGGTGCTGAATCTTGACCCAGAGACCCAAACATAAAGAATATTTCCCCACCATGGCATCTGTATGTTTATCAATTTAGTTTGCATAAAGCATCGAGAAGAAAGGTATCTACCGGAAATACGGCAGACTAGGGTTGCCGTTGGGGAACCTTGGTGCAATTGGAGGTTGGCAAACTGCAGGTCCGTTTGGCTCGAAACCGTCGTAGCTGCGATCAAACTGGTATGCGTAGATAGTAGGGAAGACCTTGTGCTTAGCCACAGCGATCAGGGTTGCTTGATCAATGCATCTAAAATGTAGTCAGTTTCTTATCACAGGGTGATGATGACGTCCGTTTACTTGAACTCTCCATCAGTCCCAACTCGGCTGGTTAAATTATAGAGATCAAGGAGCGGGTCGGAGCCACTTGGCAAAGGAAATAAGTGCGGAGAGTTAACAACAGCTTCAGTTATGTTGAACGGGAAACTGTTGTGGCTACGATGTCAGACATTAAAACCTGCATACTAACTCAGGAACGTACCCAGCACCGAGAAGAGCAGTGGTCAAAGTCGAATTCACTGTTGGTAAAGCGCCGACGAAATCCGCACCATCATCTCTCATCCATCCAAATATGACAGGTACGTGAGCAGCCGGACCAGCTCCATTGACTTCGAGTTGGTCAGTTGTTAGGAATTTCCTGTCAACGACAATGAAGCTATTGACGAAATTTTAATGAAAATAAACATTAATTTATAATGAGCACATACCTCGGAACAGTGGGCGCACTGACAAGCGCCATTGCTGGAACAGCACGCAGGCAAGCTAGAACATCGGCGTCCGTTCTATTGCCGCATCCAACGGAGTTAATGAGCGGTTCGCCAAAAGAAGTAAACGATTCTTCGATCGTGAAATATTTGGAATACGTGCTGGCGAACCCATAACCACCGAGGTTGCTCTGTGCAATCGCACCATGGAAAAGACCAAATGCTAATTTCGTGGCCAGTATGGCACGGACCGAGCCAGCTCCTGCTGATCCACCGAAGATAGTGACTTGGGAAGGATCCCCTCCGAAGTCGGCTATGTGTTCCTGGACCCATTGAAGGGCAGTAATCTAGGAGAAATGAGAACATTGCTACTCGTTGCTTCTATTGGCATATGTGATATGCTCCTGTAAAGTAGCTGTGACGCAAACAATACCCACCCCTTGTAATTATGAGGGATGATCTTGTCCTTGTCGTCGATAAAGAGTAGGTAGAATGATGCGGAAGACTCCGTTTTTGTGGTTCCGTGCGAGTCCAGTGGTCACAAGTTGAGAATAGGGCAAAAAGAAATGGGATGTTCGACTTGTAGGACACCTTCAAGATTTCAAATCCTTCAGTTGGGTCCAGTCACGTACAACTAAATCTCCTTCCGGGCCAGTATTCTCATAGAAAGTAGACTTCGGTGCGTATTTTAGTATGATGTTGGTGTGGGGTACCAAGCGAGTCCCTTCTCGAAATTAGTTAGGCTCCCGACTGCCATAATTGAGGTCAGCAGGCAGCACCGTGGAATTATGTGACGTTGAATGGGAAAATGGGAATAAGGCGCGAAAATTTCTATGAATACATGATACTTTTGAGTATGAGAATAATGAAGACAGTGTATGTGAACCCGGAGAATAAAACAGCAGGACTTAATGAGAGGAGATGCGTTTAAAGCATGGATCGCCACAGGAGGGATTGAGGAAGCATCCCTCGGAGCATATGAAGTTCAAAATTTGTAGTATCAAATGAGATGAGAAAGTGGTACCAAAGCTCAAATTTCCCAGTGAAAACCCGCTCTGGGATCCTCTGGCCCTATCCGTGGGAATCCGATGAAAGCTGGCAGTTCAGAACGACCAGCAATAACCGGCTGCTCTTCGTTAACTCCAGAGGATCCACTGGTCTCTACTGGACGGATCTGGGGTCAGGTTCACTAAAACGCCGGGTGCTTCTGGGGTAGTCCGTCTTATTCTGTAGGGGTCTCAACTAGCTTTATATTTCTAATCTAGGCTACGCTACACAATTTTCCCTGGTCCTTTTCGTACACTACTGAGTCCGTCTAAGCTCTCGCTACTACCTCTGTCATCTTCCAGTAGCCCTCAGTCCATCTAAGTCCCATTCCACATACATTAACGCCAACAATACAACAGAAAAAGGTCGGGCAGACAGCGTACCAATGAATACAGTCGATAGCATGTTCACTTGCTTCGAAAACATGTCCTTTGAAGTGCGTCAGTGACCAAAATGCAGTTAGAATATCGGAGGACGTACTCAACCAGATCACTTCACAGATTCACTATGACGAGTAACCTCTTTTGGCGCTCCGTTCTGTTTCTTCTCACTTGCGAGCGCGTCATATATCTGGGAAATAAAAAAGAGATTACGAATGTTAGGCAGGATTAGCGAGGCAGTTGACCTACATCTTTTGTAGCCTGATCAAGGCCTTTGTAAACCTTCTCGAGTTCAGTGGCAGTCGTATCTTTATGCGCATCCAGTCATAGTAGAAGTTCCTGATGATCACATGAGAAGGGATTGTGAAAAAAGAAATTAAGAAAGCACCGTCCGCTGGTGGGTTTCGGCGGCACCATTGGCTTTCCTATCTTCTGCGGTTTCGCATCTGCCGCAGGCTCAGATTATAGCGGAAACAAGTCAGGTGGATGACATACCTCAATGCACATCTCGTGTGGTCTCATCAAAGCCTCGAAAGGTTCCACTGATCTATACACTGTCGCAGGTGAGAGTCTTTTGTTGCAGTTAATGGGAGAGTGCGATGTCGCGACTGAGCCGCTGGGTGCAGAAGGCTGCAAGAAAGTTGTGTGAATAAGCGTCATAATTATGAGAGGGACGCGCCTTACCGATGCGTTGTCAGATCCAGAGTATGATTAAAGAGAAATTCTTCCTTGAATAAGGTCAGGGTCGAGAAGAACGCGATAAGAGGGCACGAACGCACCTAATACACGCATATACGCATGCATACATTGCCCATGGTAGACCCAGTCCCTGCTCAGGCAAATTCAAAGGCATGAAATCTCAGATACGCCCTGTAGAGACACAAAGGTGAGTTGGGAGCTGATCTAGAGCGCATATACTCACCGCATGTCCGTGAAATCTCTCATAGCGGCATGTTCTACAAATCCGGCTAGATCGCTTTATCGTGCGTAAATAGCAAAGGAGACTGTGCTACTTGAATAGGGAAGATAGGGAGAGTAACAGAAAGGGTGGGACGGTGTCAGGGTGCGAGGAGATGGTGGTGGTGGAAGAGAAAGAAGACACGACGCGACCCTGACCGCGCTCCGCACATCTTGTGATCACATAAATGTAAAGTGGTCCAAATAAGGATGAATGTATTTCGAGGGACTTGATTGAGTGGCGAAGGGACGAGGGAGCGAGATAATGTCACTGATCGCTACATAGGATGAAGGAAAAGTTGACCTTACGAGGCCTCGAGTAAAGTAGATTCGTCCAGAATTTTAAAAACGATTTTCTGGCCTGTCCAGAAATGACTGGCCCTCGACGGAAACGACTGGATTTTCTCAGATTACCCCAGAGCAGGTTTTGACTGGGGCTCAAAGCTAATTGGGAATATTTACTGGTAACGAAGTTATTAGAGCGGGTGGATTGGGAAAAGAGAAAGAGAAAGAACAGTCACAACAGCCAACTTGAGGGCTGGTCGCACAGCCACTGATCTTATCTTATCTTTGCGCGCCCGCTAGTACGACGGCGGTGGCCAAGCTCGGTATCTAGCCCCATTATTAGGTGCTCTACAGGCAGATAAAAACAATATAAGGCAGGGTATCATTATACTTTCGAAATCGTTCTTCACTCTCCACTAAATGCCCCAGCAGCAGCTCCGTCATCTGCAACAACCCCGCTGTCGGCGGACGCTTCAGGATCAACACCACCGGCGACGGCGCCAGCTCCAGTAGTGACAGACACGGCATGGTCTCCTCCATGACATCAGAAGGTAAAGTTTGAGTTTCATGAGCAGCACCAGCATCTTCCTTCGTAATTTCTGGTAATGCTTTCTCTGGTTTCTCTTCTTGTGCCTCTGAAGGTTTTACTGTGGCTACATCTGAAGGTTGGGGTTCAACTGATTGGTCTTCAGAAGTCATGGTACCAACTGCTGCGGGGGCGATAGCATTGCTAGGTTGCTCGGTCTTTTCTTCCTCCTGTGCTTTCTCGATAGGATGTGTATTGGCGGTTTTATAGTCCCATTCGCTGATACCGACCTTGGCTCCCAGCTTCCTCCAAATTTCCTTCCAAGCCTTTACGCGTTTCTCGCAGATTTCAACCAATTCGGGCCAATATTTCTCGTGTACATATTCAAAATCTTTGTTGCCACCCCATTCCTTCATTACCATGTCCTCCTTGAGAAGGCCATCCTGGAAGATCTTCGGATTGAATTTGACTTTCTGCCTGGTGAGGGGATCGACAAATGACATGACAATTTTGAAGAATGCGTTCACGAGGAAAGGAACATTAATGATCAATGCGAGCCCTAGCCGTTCAGGATAGTGATTTTGGAGAATGTTGAGCACTGTAAGTGCAGTGGAAACAGATGGATTTTTCCCTTTGTCTGCGAAGTTGATTAGAAGGGCAAGAGTCCTACGCAGTGAAATAATGTTATAAATTATATATGGTTGCGCGTTGGCGGCGTATGTATTAGCGACTCACTCTACACCAGGTTCCGCGAGGTCGAGGGCGCGTTCGAGCATCCATACCGCAAACTGTACTTGACGCGTTGCTTCATCGGTGTTCTGGCGACTCGGAAGCATGTAAATGGCAGGTCTGCCAGTAACATCGTACCCATAAATAACCTCTTTACCAGTAACAGCCTGAAAGACACGAAATGAGAAAGGTTTGTCCAAATGTCATTGGGACACTACAAACCTCTGGTTCGACGTGTTTAGCAGTGACAAAGTCGTACACGCCATAGTCGCGTCGCCATTTCAAGGTATCTTCTAATCTTTCAATGGCAGTTGGAACCTTCCACTTAGACGCGCGAAGGTACCTGGCATTTAGTTAGTAGATTGGTGGAAGAAGACAAAGAAGGTCACGTACCGGAGAAGACACTCCCGCGAAAGCCAGAATTGCTCTTCATCCGTCAACTCCCCCTGCTCGAAGTTGGGAATAGTGTATACAGGTTCTGTACGTGTGAAATGCGCCAAAACTTCATCGTACATAGACTGCTCTGATGTTGATAGCTGAGCATGAGAATTCTCCTTGTAGATTGTTCGAGGTGGAGGGAGAGGCAAGAAGGCTTTCTCCGTCATGGTATAAGGAAGGCCTGCTAAAGAGGTCTCTACAGAAAAAAATCAAACGTAACTGGATGATTTTTATAACGATTGACCCTGACGCCCGTCAATAATATCTCCATAATCTCGTGGCCGTTCTGCAACAACTAACCAATCAGAGCCAATTGTCATCACAGACAGAAAAGTTCTACAGTAAGTATTGTACATCACTATGAGGAAGAGTGGTATACATGAAGTCGAAGCCAAGGAGTCAAATGCGTCAATTCCAGGCAAACAAGCAATGAAAGAGAAAGAAAAGTTCAACTACAATACAAAGAAATGTCAATGACTTTCGGAAGTCGTTTTAGCCTCCAACAGTCTATCTTCCGAAAGAATGGGTAAAGGAGATTGGGCCGCGTCTAGCAATGCAACCTTCAAAGAATTCACTGTGCTTCCGCTTGACGCTGTATGGTAAGAATCTTTGCTTCCAGATGTCGTTGATGCATAACCATCTCCCAGCGCCTCAGAACTGTCATCGTTAGCCGACAGACCGTCAACCATCCTGATCGTCTCTCCTCGGCGCATGAGTTCCCCAACTTCCGATGCATTGGCTTTGCCAAACATGCCCACAATGAGCTCTGCCTGTGCAGTCAGACTATTTGATCGACTGTGAGCGTCGCTGCTACCAGAAAATTCCGTCTCAGTCCATGATAGGCGCGCATTTCTGGTAGGTGGCCTGCTTGATGAGAATGGCTTTTCTTTATCCCGATTTGTGTTCTGACTAGAAGTTCCAATACTGCTCCTCCATTCACGCGAGCCCATAGACTCAATTGTTGGCATGCGCCTGACATAGCCATTGAGCATTCTGATGTGTTCTTCTGCCATGTGAGGACCATGGTAGTCATTTGAAGAAAGGTTATGAAGCGGAGAGGACGCGTAGAAGTCATCGTCTTCGTTGTCATAGATTTCTTGATGGTCATGGCCATGTTCCATATCTATGTCCATGGGTTCATTAAGGGATACAGGGGAAGGAGAATTCGATGTATGTCCTGAAGATCTGGATCCATCTGAACGAGCGAAGGCTATTGCTTCTTCTGTTTCACGCGTTAGGTGAGAAATTATAGCCAGGAAGCGGTCGGTAAAGTTAGGCTCAGAGACACGGTTGTCGAAGGGCATTGGAATGAAGTCGGGGTTATCATAACTGGGTGCTTGACCACCCTCCACAGAAGATACAGAAGAACGGGACCTAGTTGGGCGGAGGCGATTCCTTGGGGATGACTTTCCGGATGTGGTATCTGACGGCTGACGAGGGGAACCTTGATCATGGTTAGGGTGTGAAATGGCAACCGACGTGCTGGAGTTTCCAGACATGAGAGGAGTTTGGCAGGAATCAAGACGAGTATGTGATTTTTACTCCTTGGGTAGCGAGATTTTTGATGCCGTCGAACCGGTACAAATTGTGGTGACGAGATAATGGAATGAAATGCAATCTAAATAGGAGGTAGTTCATCAGCACCATTCTTCCATGCCTTGTCTCCGTTCTCCGACTTACAATAATAATCAAAGTAATAAGAAGGCGGATAACAGACAGGGTGACCCAGACTCCCCAATTCCGGATTTTATGGTTGCAAAGCGAATACCTAGTTGACCACACAAGGTCAACGTCAAGTCTGCAACGATGTCGAGTCTGTAGCTCAAGGTCTGAAGTCTTCCTCCAGACTAGGATGAGAATCAAATTGACAAGACTCGGGCCAAAAAGACAGCATGAAGATAAATAATGGAGCGTTGAACGAAGGGAGACTAGGGCGTGAACCGAGAATCCGTTCACTAGAAGACTCGTTTGAGCTATATACAGGAAGCTTGCACAAGCTGCAAAGGCGAAGGACAGGCCTGTTGAGACTGCAAGAGCAAGAGAAACTGCTTGGCCAGTGGTGCTTTCGTATATTGTAAATGCCCATAGGTATCTGGCCATGCAGTATAAAGACCATATACCTGATAGTTTGTTAGTAGGTAAAACGCGACCGTGGGGGTGCGACTCACCCAATACAATTTGTAAGGTATTCTTGCTCCACCGTAGCAGGTTAAACTTTCGATGTGGCCTTTCCTCGGGGTAAACCTTTTTCTCGTCATGAACAGAAGGCGTGCGTCTATCGACATTGGATCGTGACCATCGTGACAGAGAGAGAATCCTATCGGAGGTCCTAGACTGGTGGGAGGCAACATCATAATACTCTCCTGATGCAGGTGTGATGGGCCGAAGCAGTGGTTCATATGGTTGGGAGTGGAGGGTAGTGCTTGTATGGGTAGTACTCGAGACGGTTGAGATATTTCTTGTATGGACGAGAGTACTTTGAGGTTCTGATATTTCGGATTCGTGAGTTGCAGATGAAGCGGCCATTTTGAGTCTTGGATTGGAGTGTTTGGACGTTAGTAACAAGGGGTCGTTGAGATCTGTTTCTGCGGCATCAGGAAGTAAAAAGAAGGACAAGATAAGACTTACCATTTAAGAGCAAAATTCAGCAGATAATACGCGTGAATATGAAAGAAAAGGCGCGTCAAGGGTGTCGTTTCGTTGGATTTCGGCAAAGATGTTGGAAGATGAACGATGTTGAACTTCGGTCTTTCTAAATTTGGACCATCTGTGTTTGACCCAAGCCCCGACAAGCAACAGCAGATCGGCCCGCCTCCCGATAAGGTTAGGTTTTGTGCGCCTTGACCCTTGCTCGCTACTCCTTCTTAAAGCCTTTCATCGACAATCCGGATCTTTGATGCAATGTATTCTCTAGCACAAACTTTGGAAGTTAGTACGCTGAAGGTTTCTGATATTCACACCCTATAGTGAGTTCTTTGCAGTGATTCCATATTGGATGAAGTTCAAGATTGTTATCAAAAGCTATGAAGTATCTGGAAAGAAGGATGGCTCTCCTGGTATGAAAGGAATCTCTGGTTCGTCATTAAGCTGACATTGAAACAAAGTTGTCTTCTTGCACGGTATGAACGATTTATTATATTTTGATCAAAGCATTTGGGATACCTATATGGTCGTAGGCGGGCCCGGTGGCGGCGTAGATACGACCGATAGGGGGTTCTTCAACCCGGATAAATACAAGGTAAGGAGGGGAACCCTCATCAAGAGAAACTTTGAAGGAGAAACTTCTATCTACTTCGGATATTCTAGATCATCTTATTCGACCAAAGGGGGGCGGGAAAATCAACCCCGTAAGAAATTCCAATCATTGGTTACCAACTGCGCGTCATGGAATACCACTAGGAATGCTTCTCTGGAAGACAATACTACCTGGGACCTCGTTAAAGACATAGAAAAGTTGAGAGAACATCTGAAAATCGAGAAATGGCACGTATTCGGGGGTTCGTGGGTATGTGTTCCTTGTCATTTTGATTGCCTGTTTCAATTCTCAGAACAACTTGTAAAGGGTTCGACATTGTCTCTCGCTTACGCACAGGTGTGTAAGCCAATATAAAGTCCAACGCTTTCCTTCAATCCATTGTTAGAGCCATCCAAACAGGGTCAAGAGTCTCGTCTTACGGTGTGTATTTCCTTTAGATCTTTTAATCCAAGCATTTGACCTGATTATGAATCCCAAAAACTACCACAGTGGCATCTTCACGCTGCGCAAGAGGTCAGAATTACGGTCCTCCGTATAAAACGAAGTTCCGATATCATACTTCAACAGCGAGCTGAGTTTCTTCTATCAAGACGGTGCCTCTCACATATTCCCTGAAGCATGGTATTTTTATATCTTATTACCCGCCGATGATTACAGCATTCTCATTTTTTATATCTAGGGACGAGTACCTCGCTCCTATTCCGGAATCCGAAAGACACGATATGATACTGGCTTATCATGCCCAGCTGAACTCAGTCGACGAGGAAACCCGTATCAAAGCAGCTAAGGCTTGGGCAAAATGGGAGTCAGTATCCCTGGGTCATTGATCCGTCTGACCTTTAAGTAATTGTTCTCGGCCTCACAGAATGGTGACATGCAAATTATATGTGGACCCTGCACATGTCGCTCACGCAGATGACGACAAATTTGCGAAGTAGGTGTTACTCAGGCCATCTTTTACTTTGATGTAATGACATGAATAATTTTTCAGCGCCTTTGCTCGAATTGAGAATCATTACTTCGTCAATCAGGTGCGTAATTACTCGTAGTTATTCAACTCATAGTGTGATGGCAAGTACGGGACAATTTTCAGGGGTTCATGAGGGATGGTCAACTATTGGAATCCCAAGAGATTGACAAGATGTGCGTATTTTCAGTGGTATTATTCTACGGAGATTACCCACTTATGGGCGCTAGACGTCATATACCTACGATTGTCGTTCAGGGTCGATATGACGTCGTTTGTCCTGTAGGTTCAAAACCCCTTTTATCGAAGCTTCGGCGCTGACTCGATGATGACTTCCTTTACGTTAGGCGACCACCGCTTATGCGCTTAAGAAAGTAAGGAAGACAATGGCCTGAGAAAATACCTTCTCCATTGACCGAGTTAGGTATGGCCGGAAATCACTCTCCACATCGTGCCCGATGCAGGGCACTCTTCTCGAGAACCCGGCATTGAGAAACTGCTTGTTGAAGTTCGTTATGCTTTTTCCGTAGAAAAATATTCTAAATGATATTCAGGCAACCGATTCCTTCGCTCATCTTTGAAGCGTACCATGGCGAAGGATGTGAAGAGAGGTAAATGCAGATTGACAGTCTAAATTCTATGTACAGTACTATCGTTGATCGAGTGTTTGAAACGATGGGGAGTTTGAAACCGTCGACTTTTGCAAACCTTCCTCTCTCATTTGGTTTCCACAAAAATTCACATAAATACTATAGCATACTGCTTACCATGTCATGTACTTTGTTTCTTGATGTCTGCAGAAGAGGCACTCGATTTGCGGAACTGAGTGCATCAAATCAGCTGATGTAACAGCATCTCTTGCAAGATCTGACCAGATCGCTCTGATCAAATAAAACAAAAATTTACAAAAGCGTCAAGGAGACTTGTTCAAGCAGGAATCCTGAGCCATGGGCAGATTCATGTACATTTGACTTCGTGAGGGCAGATGTAATGCAGAAGGTGCGTTTAAGCGTGACAAGACGTGACGTTGGAAGAACTTGTCCGCGCCCTGCCAAAAGGACCGTGACAACCCGTGACCACCGTTTCAATCTCGCCATTCCTTCAGCTTTGAGACGCGGAAATGCTCCTGTGTCTTCCACACTAACCTTATGTCCCAAATTCTTGGTCAACCTTGTGTATATGCAAAAGTTGTACATGACTGCAAAATTTCCTGCTTAGAGATTAGCACGTTGATTTTCTAGTGAATTTTCTTAGTCGCCGTTTCAAACTCTCGCTGAATTATAGAAAACCTTCATTTCTATCGGACCTTTGTAACAACATGTCACCCTGAGCTGGATATCAACGTAAAGGTCCCATGCTTCGCATGCTGCTCTCATGATCATTACGTCTCCGGGCCCTTCACACTTTGACAACAGGCGCTAATGCTCCAGTATTGTCGGACATAGGGCAAAACCGGGCGCATCTGACTCTATTCAACCTTGCTTTCCGAAGGCAAGTGTCGGGATTAGTGTCGGAAGGGGTCGTAGCCATGTGTAGATGACCGACGATGTGCTTTAACAGCCTATCTATCGCGATCTGATTGATCGCAGGTACGCGAAGGAAAATCCTGAGTGCCGACGTCGTGAAGGCGTGCTTTTCCTCCAGGAAGGACAATGGTCCAGCAGGTGCGTTACTGATTTAGAGTCTCTACCTCCCAGGCAGCTTATCATATCAACTTCTTTTGATTGATGCAGTCGAAAGGTAATCATATACCCAGCGCTTGGACTAGAACCGGAGATTATGCCACCTGCTCCACGTTCGTAAATATTCATTCCAACGTTCTAAACTCGTGTTTCATGGTCAGGTGGATCAAGAGGGTCAGATTCCGTCAGTGTCATTGTCAACTCTTCGAATGGCCGATTCTGTTTGCTATTGATTGAAAGCATTATTAAGTCTTGTATGCTGAAGTGGCAATATTTTATTCACACCTGAGTGTTGCTTAGTCCAATGTAAAGGTGCGTTACAATCACTTGGTTATCCAGATGGGAGATAATTCTAAGAATAGAAAGGCACCGTCCTTGGCCGCATTATCTAAAACGATAAATGGGGTTATTTCACATAGCCAGCGACATTTGAAACGGCGGATTGTTCAGATGTAACAATTGATGGAGTAAGTTGCTGCCTCACGGTGCTATTTGAACGTCACAAGAATTATGTATATAAGTGAGCTGAATGAGCCTCATTGAACTGCTTCCTATCCTTTTTCATTCGTGCAATGGATAGCAGCAGTTTACCGCCCCTTCCCCCCGACATCGGCAGGATGTATGTCTTTCATTCCTTCGTTGTAACAATTCTCCATTAACGTAAATCATTCTCCTGCAGTGCAGGCCCTCTGGTAGATCAATGTGAATTCTTACCTAATGTGCCCGACTGACGCGCCCATAGGTTGTAGGGTACCTACTGCACTGGGGATTATTCGGGGTCCTTTCTATGCAAGTTTGTGAGTGGTTTGTTGAATCTTCTCTTTCATTAAACTAACGATTGCGGCTAGATGTATACTATCTGGCATTTCCGAACGACCCCAGAGGGACAAAAGCACTTGTTTACGGCGTCTATGCTGCTGAGGTGGCCCAGACTTTGATGTTGGCCGACAAAGCCTTCCAAACGTTTGCCACAGGATTTGGCAACATTGAGGCAATCGCTAACGGAGGAAGTCTTTGGTTCTCAATACCGATCATTAGTTCAGTCGGTGAGTCTGCCATGGCTTCCGCAAACACAGAAAAGTGTTGATTGAGCGCTTTTTTTTATTTAGTCGCCTTCGTTGTGCAAGTCTTCTATGCCTATCGCATCTACGTTTTGGCGAAATCCTACATTGTTTCTGCTTTGATTTTCTTGGTTAGGCATTTTTCTTCTTGAAGTATCACAAAGGTCCTGACACTTTTTTTTTGTCTAGCTTGCCCTTTTCCAACTGGGCGGTGGGATCGCGACGGGGATTATCGCACACCAAGTAACCCTCTTCACTGATTTTCTGATCACGAAGACTTTCATTGCAACAGGAGTGCGTTCTTTTCTCATGAATTAATAATAATCTAGCTGTTATCTTACAATTCACAAGGTTTGGAATGGTGGAAGCGCTGCATGTGATGTAGTTATTGCGGCTGGTATGACATACTACGTGAGTCTTTGATGGTGATTTAGAACTTATGTTAGGCGCTGACATGACCTCCTTGATTTAAAATAGCTCTCAAAACGCAAGTCAGCATGGAAGCCGACACAACGAGTCGTTCAAAGATTGATTCGGTTGATCGTAGAAACAGGTACTCTGACAGGTTGGTTCTAACATCATCTTCTAAATTTGGTACTCGGTGTCCCAAGCTCATATGACCTACAGCCACGATCGCTATTGTCAATCTTGCACTATCTCTTCTCCCTGGTAAACCCACATATTACCAGACGACGTCGGCGATTCTAGGCAAAGTGTACTCGACAACGATGATGGTTGTGTTCAACAGCCGTATGAAGATTGGGAAAAATGACAACAACAGCTACGACCACATGTCGAGTACACAGCATATGAATGATAACCCGCCTAGAAGGCCTGCTATTGCCCTTGCCCATGGTGGTGTTGTGGTCACACGCGAGGAGTATTCCGTTCCTCTGGATGAGTGGAATTCTTCAGTGAGCACTTCTTGGCTTTATAATTAGTTTTGCTGGGAAGTTTATTGATGCTTGATTATCCGCAGGGTAAAAAAGAGTCGGGCGGTTCTCGTGCAGAAACCCCTCTACCTCGTCCGTAAAATCATCCCTCTCATTTACTCGCGCTACCCCAAACCAAACACCGACGGCATTTTTGCATGTCCTCATTATCATCCATACTGCTACACGTGTAATTTTCTTCGGACGGTATAACTTATTTTGGTAGGATCACATTCATGTTGTTGTATTACATGTAACCATACATCTAGCTCACTGAGAGTTCAGAATACCCAGCTAGTTGATACAGTATATTTCTGAGAACGACCACCTGTCAAAGATACCAAGGGCGCCTGGTTGGCATTAAACTACAGCTTTCCCTACAGAAATGATACTCTGGGTTGGGATTTACGGCAGGTGCTCAGAACATCTCCTTGATCATTTTTTCTCTGCTAAGATCAGAACTCTACTGTCACGGCAAGGAGCTATTAGTATCGTACCTGGTCCACCATCAAGGAAAGACCGGATTATATTTTTCTCAGGTCGCCAGGCTTTCTTCCTTACTGCTGCCTGTCTAAGTAGGTGTCATCATTGATCAGGTTCTCATGTACACCCTGTTGTCAGCAGGTCATCCAAATTACATACTATCTAGATGAGGAGCCACTGACAGTATCTGTTCGCCAGCAAGTTCATCTCTGTATGATAGTAAGGGTAGGAATGTCAATCATTAGGAAGGAGCAGAAGGATATCAGACGTTTAACTAGCCAGAAATACAGAGGTTGGTCTCTTATCTAATCCTGCAACAATGGTCCATACTAATCCGAGAGATAGCTTAGAACTGTGTGGAGAAACCGCCTCAATGGTTCGAAACCCATTCAGGTAACGAGTTAAAGATTTATCATCCGTAAGAAGATCAACGTGTTGAGGCGAAGCTTGGAAGCCGACTCGTCATTGGTGGTCATTAAGTCGACATGTTAGAGGCCTTAGGTAATTTGAATAAAGGCCATACAGAGTTGCATTGGATAGAGACTTGGTGGTTACAGAATATAAGTAGAACTGCCAAAATTAATCTGGCTAATCCTGAAGCTATTTTATTTAGGTGCTTTTAGAAGTGTCACTGCCTTGTCTTACACTCGAAAAATTAGTTGATTTAAGGATGAATGTGGCGCATCTTCCCAAATAAGTACCGGGCATAAATTCACCGGCGTCGGCCCTGCAGAACCCTGGCTTGGAAGATTAATATGAAGAGATTACTGAGATCTCGCGTTTGGATGCAACAAGTAAGTAGCCTGTCGTGCACTTTTGGTGGGTTGCGGACGGAAGGTGACATAAGGTAATTGAACGCGCCACTGAATTGCGGAGACAATTGCAAGCACCGTCGGGCCTCTGGCATTGGCCCAGTGCGCTGGCCTTTGAAATTTGAATCAACAATACATTGTTGTCAGGAGGCATTGTGTATTGAGGCGGCAGACAAACAAAGACAAACACGAACGCGCTTTGATCCATGTTTGGCAGGATTTGCGATCTCTCTTGCAACACTCAGCGACCATCCTCGAGGCTCACTTGATTCTCCTGCTATCAATCTGCATTCTTATCTATACTCACTGCTGACAATCGCGTGCTATTCTCCTCGTAGCCCGGACTTGTTACATGTCATTTTCGGGCACACCTCTAGGTCAAGGCAGACGTCTCGATCATCACACTTTTCTCGGAAAACCACCGTCCAGCACAAACTATCCACCTACATCCTACGCTTACGGGTCTGTTCCGTGTCTTTTTTTGTCTTGCTGCTGCATGTTCTTCATTAACCATCATGCCACCTCTAGCGCACCTCTCGGTTCTCGATCTCCACCGAAGCCTACTTCTCCTTCGCGTCCCAGGAACGGGCAGCAAGCCCTTGAAGACGGACAGGGCGACGATCAAGAAACTACACTCCAGCGTTTTGCCAAAATTAAGCAACGCGAATCAGCAGGAGATTACTTTCGCGTAGGCGGTACCAGGACCCAAGTACCATCAGTCGATCCCACAAAGCTACCTCCGGATACCTCAGTCAATACCGCAAACGCACTTTTTCAAGCAGCCAACTCCGGCATGAGTACCTACAACAATCCGCACAACAACTCGTGGGCTTCCTCTTCTCGCGAAAAGGGCCACGTTCCTCGTAGCACCTCGCAAGAATATGAGAACACTATCAATACCCTCGGTAATCAATCTCATAAAAGACTCGCAGCTCCGCCAGATAAACTTGGTCGAGCTCCTACTAGTACCACTATACGAAAGCCGCCCTCAAAGTCTACTTCATCACTGCACGTGCCTGACTCTGAAGGCGAAGGCGATTCAAGGGTTCTCAATGGCCGCGCCAAAAGTCCCTTGGAGGCCAGTTTGACATTCGCAAAGAATGCACTAGGTGCAGCTGCATTCTATGTTCGGCAGCGATCACGGGAACCGGAAAACCGTTCGGTCGAACATCCTCCTGCTAATGGTAATACAAATGGTAATGACTCAAGTTACGATTATGCCGAGGAGGAGCAGTCCTACCAGACTCAAAAACGGATTAATGCCGCTCATAAACGCAACCGCATGTCTGTCGACAACAAGGCTTATAAACCGTCATTATCGGAAGAAGAGGAATCAGAGTACTCTGACGACGATAAGACGAGGAGAAGAAGGAAAAAGACCAAGAAAGGGCCTGCTGGAGGGCCTTTGACAAGTTTACCTGTCGTCGGTTCAGATAAGAGGCGACGTCGGAAGGGTCATGGGACTAAAGGAAACCTCGGAGGTCCTGACGAATATGACAGTGATAGTGACGACAACGGACCAATAGATGTTGTAAGTCTAGTACTTTATTTCAAAGTTCTTTCAATTTGAATGAAGATGTACAGCAATCCACGCAGCTGCAATCATCAGGTGCACGGACCTCAAATCCGCCTCTATCCCGTACTTCTGACTCGCGCTTCTCACTAGATCCACCCCGACATGGCCAAGACGATTCACTGAGTTCTGCCAATCAGGGTCTCGACTCTATTCCAGAAATAGATGAAAGCGCTCTTCCCGCGATATCAGAGCCGCAAATCCGCCAGCCCTCTCAACGTCGCAGATCAAGGTCTAGGACACCTGCTCCTCATGCTCCCGCGCGCTCCTTCTCCATAGGCGGTTTACTAGGCAGCCTGGTACATATTATTTTTAAGTTATCACATTGGACGTTATCCCGCCTTCTTTCACTCCTCAGCATGTTTACTTTTCTTTTTGGACAAGTGTTCGGGACGACATTTGATATTATACTCCGTCGGCCAGCAGGATGGGCGCGGAGTGTTGGTCCTACATTCAAATATGCGTTACCATCTCTTGTCCTCCTTTTGGCTTGGTACGCAATGCAAAGTTCCTTCCTTGGTTCATACATTCCCAGTCTTTCCTTCCCGTCACGGACACCTGTTTATCAAGCCCCCGTTGCTCCGCCCGCCGATATCTCAGAACTAGCTCAGCGACTCTTGGCCATCGAAACTGCCCTTTCTGGACTGTCGGCAGACAGTGAACGGACCAAGGCCAAGACGGATGATGGGGTTAAGGTTTACTCCGACCTTCTCGGACGTGTGAACTATGTGGAAGGACGGCTATTTGAAGAGGCGAAGAAACTCAAGGACGTTGAGATCAAGGCTCGGGAATCTGTTAGCAAGACCATCACCAACGTAAAGCAGGACGTCGAGCTTCTTCAGTCACAACTTATTGCTCAACAGAGACAATACGAGAAGGATCAAAAGGCGCCTGCAGCAGTTACCGATGAGGATGCTAGAATTCAGCTAAGACTTTTAGAAGAGCGCCTTGGTGGTGTCGAAGGTGGTGTAAGAGAGGCTTTGGAGCTTGGCAAGAAAGCTGCGGCTGTTGTACCTGCACCCGCAGCTGCCCCTTTGTCCGGCGCCGCCTGGTGGAACAAAGTTGCTGGATCCGGCTCCAAGTCGGTTCTGCAAATCAAGTCGGCAGACGGCCAGGACGTTTCCGCCCTCATCTCTCATATGGTTGACGCTGCCGTATCCCTCAGCACCAAGGATGGTGGTGTTGCCAAACCTGATTACGCCTTGCATTCGGGCGGCGCTAGGGTTATCCCCAGCTTGACCTCGGAACGACTGGAAATTTCACCTCGTGGTGTCGTTAACCAGCTGAAGAGTCTCGTCACCGGCTTTGCTGGATACGAAACCCTTCCCCCGATTGTCGCTCTGCACCCTGACTTGTATTCCGGCCATTGCTATCCTTTTGCTGGTGTTACAGGACAACTTGGGATTCACCTCGCTGCGCCAATTTATGTGGAGGAAGTGACTATCGATCATATCGCGAAAGAATTGGCCTATGACCTGCGCAGTGCGCCTAGAGATATGGAGGTCTGGGGTTTGTTGGAGGGTCAGGATAATACCGAGAAAGTAGCAGCTTGGAGGGCGGAGAGGGCTGAGCGGAGGAAGGAGGCTGGGTTGCCTGAAGAAGAAGCACTTGTCTATCCACCGACGCTGCCCATACGTCCCGAATACATCCGTTTGGTGAATTTCACGTACGATGTACACTCTTCCAAAAATGTGCAGACGTTCCTTGTGGATCCGGACATTAGGGATCTCGGAATTGACTTTGGCATCGTCGTTTTGAGGGTGCTAAATAATTGGGGCCAGGAGCATTTTACGTGCTTATATCGGTTCCGTGTACATGGGCAACGGATGGGCGAGATTCCTGGGCCGCTTGTTTTGGACGAGAGTGCTTCCTCATTGCCAGGGTCGTCGTCATGACCTTACCTGAGGAAGCTTGATTTTAAAAGTTGATGGGATGGGCGGTGGTGGTGGTGGTGGTGGTGGTGAGGACGAGGCTGGTGGTGCGTGTGGATAGGACGTGATACTACTAACGACTTCTAACGATTGCTCGTATATGTTTTTAATTCTATTTCCCCTTTTTATTCTTCTCCTGCGATACAAATATCTTTTTCTTACCATATATATGATTTCTCTGTCTCTCTAGGCTCTTATAGCTCATAGTATTGTTGCGTATCTGGTAGGTCCTCCGTTCGTTGTACTGGGTTAGCTTGTCTCTCTCTCGATGCACTGTGTCACTACCAACTTTCCCACTCTTTTTCTCTTTTCTTTCTCGGGTATACTTAATCGCATTGCTGTCCTTGCACTCCCCTGACTGTCTGTCTTTACACAATCAAGCATGCATTGCATAGTTGTTCCTCTCTTCTCTCCCTCCCTCTCTTCTACGTACTTGCATACTACATGATACATCGCATTGGCAATGGATTATGCGAAGTTTCCAGCTTACTGCTCACCTCCACTGTAATTTCATTCCTTTATCTCTTGCTAGATATTCACTCTCCTCATATTACATAGACAGTCGCGACATTGCGTAGGTACAAGTTACGAAACGCACTGATTCCGAAAATTCCAACAAAATTCCTATTTATTAGTGTCATGCAAGTAAGTACTGTACCTGTATGTACGCTAACTATAATATGTTCCTTACAGGGACCACCGCCTATTATTAATCACCAGCATCCTACCTTCTGCGGCAGACGATGTTGTCTCTGAGTTGCAGGGTAATTAAGATGTTGCATGAGGATAAATTGAGGCTTTCGAGACGGGTCCTAACTTCCTGATGTAATACAATTACACACTGTCCAATTTATCGAATATACCTTTACATATACATTTAGTATTTAAATAGAGGGCGTCGTAGGAAAGAGCGAGAAGACATTGTCGCACTCGAAAGGAGAGAAAATGATTCCATTCCTGGAACCGCGACATAAAAGTAAGAAACGAAAAGGCTTCAGAGGCAATTATCCACATGCAACTTCCTTGACCTTCCATGCTTTCTCAACCATCGTCGGGATTGCTTGTCCTTCCAACACCCTCCACCTTCATAGCGAGAACCTGGGTCGTTCTCCTTCTCCATCACCTTGCCCTTGTTAGATAGAAGTCCCTCCCAGTCTCCTTGAGCCTTCTCGTAAGTCTTCCAAGCCTCACTCTCGATTACACTGCGCTGCAAAACCTTCGCGGCCTCTGTACCACCCTCTACCGCACTCCCCTTTAACGCTCGTGCTTTCTTCCTTGCCTTGTCAGTCCTGTCTTTGATGCCTTTGGTAGCGCCGGTCACAAAATCTTTCCCGATTTCTTTGAGATCCTTAGCGCGCTTCTTGGCCCTCTTGTTTCGGCGAACGAATTCGTCGTTGATATTCTGGATTTGTTCTCCAAAGGCTCGAGCCTTGCCTTTAGATTGGCGGATGACGTTGTCTGTTTGTTCGCGAAGGTTGATCAGAAGCTCGTCGGCAGCCTCAACAAGCTCAGTGAGGTCGGTTCCTACAGCCTCAGCAATGGCCTTGGTCGTAGCATCCAATACCTCAGACATCGAATTGAGCTTGAGATTGGCAGCTGCAGAGGCCGCAGTGGCGACAGTGGATTTGGGAATCGCACCCAGACGCTCAGCGGCACCAAGAAGAATGGTAGATCCCGAACCACTTTCTGTACGGGAAGCCGTGACGGAATCGGATGGCATCGTGTAAATTTCCGACAAAGTGGTCGCAGTCGAACGAATGACCATATCTGTTGACGTTCTCGGCTTATCAGAAACTGACTTGCTGCTGCTGCTGCTTGCACATTGCTGACAATGGAATGTAGTACTAGCCTCTGCGACATCTCTAGAGGCACCTACAACACTCAGGCTCTTGGAAGCAGGAGGTGGCGTCACCGAAAGAGACGTGCTATCTGGGTCAAAGACAGATAAGGCGACATCCTTGGGAGAAGAATCGGCAGTATTTCCCGTGCCGCATGCTTTCGCGTTGGTGCACCCAGAGGAAGGCATTAATACGGACCGATTCGGCTGGGGCGCAAAAATAGCCCAGAGTGCATTATTGGATGACGAAGGCGTGTTAACGGTGGGTGTAGGGGAAGGACCTGAGGAGCGGAATGTCGTGTTAAATGCGAAACCCATTATGATTGACATTAATGCAAACCTGGAAATAGTACCATTAGATATGCAGGGCCAAAAAGGAAAGAAATAGCGGCGCACAATGTAACTGCGTTAACGGACTTTACTTGCTCTGTCAAAGCTTTGGAGACCGTTATCTTCTTGGTATCGCGACCAACTGAACGGATAATTTGAGCGGCGCTGACGAGCGACAGTTCATCGGGCTCGAAGATTACGGATTTGCGCGCTCCAAGGTTGATAACCTTAGCGGAAGGAACACCAAGGAGTTCCCAGTCATCCTCTGCAGCGTGAAGCATAACGTTATTGTCGAGGTCTGTGATCGATGGAACAAGGACTGGTAGGTATGCATCATGCCAAGAGAGAACAGGGAGTTTGGCAGCGGGCAAGTAGACAATTGCAAGTGAAGGCTGTTCGGATTGATCAAGGTTGTCCTAAAAGACAAAAGAAGAAATGAAAAGAAGAAGAATATATGTATCAAGGTACGTACATTATTGACCTTGGCACCATGAACGGTTCGGTCATGAACCTTAACGACGTTGAAGAACGAAGCAACACTGTCAGCTTTCTTGATAAGACGAAGGCTCTCTAAAGGCTCATTTTCCCGAAAATTAGCATCTAGTAAGTAACCGGAAGTCAAGGCCGCTTTCTGGATCAATCCCTGGACAAATTTCCACTTAATCTCGGAGGAAGAGCCATACAGGACTATTTCCAGCTCTGCTCTCTTCTCGTCAGCTTCAACGCGATCAACCTCGTGATGCAGGACCTCGGGTGTAATAAATGGCAGACCCGGATCCTCGACCAGAGGGGATAGAGCAGCGGGCTCCGTTCTCTCTGCAATGTTAACGTCATCGTCGGTGGAAGCGTTGACGCTATTCTCCGTAGAGGAGGAAACTGTGGGCGAAGAAACAGCTTCATAAGATCTATTCAACTCATCTCGAGAACTGCTCAGCGGATCAGGAAATGAAAGGCGAAGGTCACGAATAGATGTATGGTTGCTTGGCAAATGGCCGCTGCCAGTAGGGCTAGAACGAGACGCACTTAAAGTGCCAACAAAGCTCTGGTCAAGAGCCTCCCTAACTCTTTGGTCTTCCTCTGCTACGGCAGGATCGATACTCTGTTCGGCGCTGGGGTCAAGGCCTATTGCAATAGGTTCAGCCCCGAGGGCGGAGGGTAATGGCACAGGATACATGCCAGTGACAGCTTCCTGTGCTTCATCGCCAACATCGGAGACGAAGCCCTCCCAGGCCTCAACATCGCTACTCATTGAGTCGGCATTGCTGATTGAAGAACGACGGGAAAGTGGCCTTGAGCTGATCTCATCGCGATCACTCAGGCTGTCTTGGTCGATGAGGGAGTCATTGTCGTCAGAGTCTCTCCCACTGGCAATGTCGAGCCAGTCGGAGTCAGAGAGGGCGTCGAGCTCTGACATTATGGGGGACAGTGGTGAAGGTGGGTGGTTCATGGGTGAGACGGCTCTTAAAGGGAACATTCCTTTAAGTAGGGCCGCAGGGTTCGTAATTACTTAATTGTTGTTGCTTAATTAACCTTATCTGCTTATTGCTCCTTTATCCGATTGACACCAATAACCCTCTTTCTCTCACCATGCCTCTCGAGCTAGCACAACTACCACACGACATTATCATCCTTATCTGCACTCAATTGCATCCTAGAGACCTTCTTTCATTTATGCAGGCTTGTTCTCTGTTAATTCTCCCTTTTCACAACTCGTTGACCATGGCTGCGGAACACGCAGACATGCCGTGTCGTACACGCTCTAGGTTCCTCTGATTATGTTTGGCATCACATGAATAGTGCTGATCTTCCTATTGATGATCGACTCACGAATATGTCCGGCCCCGAAATAAAGTACAATATTGTTCGTGCTCTGAGGCTCGATGAGAACTGGAGGAGACGCGTCTCAAAAATCACTCGAATAAGCAAAATAAATAACCATCGTTCCGTCGTTGATATACAACCTCTAGGTAGAGAATGGCTCGTGATCTCCTCTCGTGCTCCTACCTATACTATCAGGTTGTCCCTCTGGCGTCTGGAAGTGTCGCCTAGTAGTGGGATTATCAATTCATCTTGCGCCATCTCCTTTGCACCAGGACATGCATACTCCTTCGGAGCTTCGTTCGAGGATGGCGATAGTACTGCACTTATTTGCGTTCTCGGAGCGTCGACTCTTACTGGGATAGGGTGCGCTTTGGTTTTTTTCCCTTTTCGTCACGAACTCCTGATTGCAAAGAAGACGATTGACTATTTACCGAATAAATCTGGGAGGTCGACAATCGGACGCCAATTTCCTACGTGCACCCCGAGTCATCAATGAATGGACAATAGATCATTCTGGTGTTTTCTATCATTCCGAAATATCTGGCTCGATCGTTGCGGCGGCAATAAGGCATGCTTCGCATTTGAATTGGGATTATATTCATCAAATCCTCCTCTTCAACACAAAGACCAATGTTACCATTAGGATAGAATCTCCAACTTTGACTGTGGGCCCCCTTCATTTCTTCCTCTGTTTTTTCCTGACACGGAACTGAATCAGAGATTCGATTCCGGACGAATGCAGTTCAAGATCTATTCGCAGCATATTGTCATAGTTGGAGCCTATCAAGAACGGGTCAAGGTCCACGTCAGAAAGATCCCCAGTCAATTATTCTCCGATGCCAAAGTATCCAGGATCCTGGAGGAACATTTGATACCCTCCAAGGATTGGGATTCTTATATTGTTGACTATGAGACGGCTAAAATTGGCAACCTTGAATTCTTCATTTCTCCCGAACCTGTATATTGTTCTATTCTTGAATCTTTCACAGTTATGGTCACTCATTCTCCCTTCTCCTCCATGGAACGAGGAATTATCAGCATCTATCGCTTTCCGATCGACACCAACAAGCAGGGTTTGAAGTTTACGGATTGGAATCCGCTGCATACGTTTCCTAAACCACGCAACGTAACGTTTGAACCGACGTGCTTGGGAAAAACAGGTCGTCGAGCGGTCTGGCTCTCCCATCAATGGAACGCAGATGTATACGTTTTGATGAAGGCGTCTTTCGGAGACATTGTTGCACCTTTGCAACCTCAGGGGCAGGCCTTGCCTTTTGAACCTCACACATGTCAGTCACTGTACTTTGAAGAAGCTACCGGCAGGCTTTTTGTAGCCGTAACTACTGGACAGATATACATACTCGAGTTTTAGATGCAGTCGGACTGTTGATTTAGTATCCGATAAATGGTGTTAACCACGTGGCTTGACCGAATCAGAAGTGCAATCAAATCAATTCAACGCGAGCCAAAGATCTCAAAATTTAAGCCTTTTATCATTCTTTATCTCTTGCTACTGCTCTTGCCATTGTCCTCTAATCGAGCTCAAGCTCAGTTATACGCGTCGTGTGCAGCGACCCATGGAGCAGGAGATTGATCGAGCTGTCCAAGCTATCGCTATTGCCTTTGATCAGAGTCAGATTTCATTGCACCAGCAGGCTCTCGAGTACCTTTCGTCCATCCAGCAAAATGCCGACGATACCTGGGGGCTCGCGTTGAAACTCTTTGTGGAGCAGAATGCGGACGGGAGC
Source organism: Gymnopilus junonius (assembly GCA_015501075.1). Classification (NCBI taxonomy): domain Eukaryota; kingdom Fungi; phylum Basidiomycota; class Agaricomycetes; order Agaricales; family Galerinaceae; genus Gymnopilus; species Gymnopilus junonius. Next base: position 658,342 of record JADNYJ010000006.1, on the reverse strand, counting down.
AGGAAATACCCGCCACAGGTGCGATTTTTTGCTCTTCGAGTTTTGGAGGAATTTTTGGACAACAGGTACGTCACTTTGATAATTCTTGCAAGAGACATCGGAGTGCCACTTTGGCGTCTAGTTCTGCATTACACCCTATGCTATTGTATTGTCATCTATCTGCGTTTCCCATCGTGTCTGGTGTCATTGGTTCATAATCACTCATGTGTTGCTTTTACTCAGATTCGAAAGATTCGACGACGAATCATTTGCGACCCTCCAACAATCTCTGATAGCATACATCCAATCTGAATATGTCCTGGGTCCTGCTGAAGCTGGTGCTATATGTATGTCTTCTTGTTCAATCGATATCATTTCCAGTATTAATAATTATCGCGTGCCAGTCATCCGCAACAAGTTTTCACATACCCTGACCCTCTTCTTCCTCTGTACATACAATGAGCAATGGCCAAATTTCTTTTCAGACCTCTTCACCCTTATTCGCCCTCCGGACCAAAAAGGGTTCAACCGACATGTTACCCTACTCTTCTTCCATATCGTGCTTGAGATCTCGGGAGAGGTGGCAGACCAGATGATCAAGAGTGCTAGATCGTCCAATTCTGACAGGAATGGACGGGATGCAAAAGTTAGAGACGGTGTTCGCGATCGTGATGCTGCTAGGATCAATGAGGCGGTTTTGACAATTGTTGCGGAACGTGCGGAAAGGATGAACGAACTCAGGAAGAACCCTGGCTCTGCTACAGAGCAAAAGGAATTAGACCATGCTATCGAGGTAGTTGACTGGGGCGTTCGCACCTTTGGGTCCTATGTCGGTGCGTTCATTAATTTACCTTCTCAGTAGGAGTTTCTGACATCATGTTTAAGGATGGATCGATATCAATCTCACTGTTACTCCTACCACCGTTCCATTACTATTCAATTTACTTGCTGATCCCTCGCTACCTATTCGATTGGCGACATCAGTGGCCCTTCTACGCATTGTATCAAAAGGCTTGAAAGATCCAAGCGATAAACTGCAGCTTTTGAAAGTTCTGTCTCTCGGTCAAGTCCTAGAAGCTCTGGAGGCAAAAACACGTGCACAACAAGTAGAACGTGGCGATGATACTGACGAAGGAGAGGAGTCCTATCGAGAAGCCCTTGGAAAGCTGCTCTGTGTACTTGGGCAAGAACTTAACAAGCTGGTAGAGGTGGGTGCTCACGCGACCTCTAATTGTCGTGTGCCGATAACGATTTATGATCCAAAATTCAGGATTGTTCAAATGAAGAGATTCGATCAGAAGCCTCGACATATCTCGTCCAGATACAACCTGTCATGCTGCATTTCCTGGCTGATGAGTATGACGATACCTGCTCGACAGTTTTTCCTTTACTGCAACTTATTCTTACTGGTGTACGCCTTTTCATCAACCTAATGCATTAATGTCTGTCTCACCTTGACCTTACTTAGTACAAACGAGCACGAAAACTATCTTCTGAACCTCTTGACGACTCAAAACGTTCTTTCCTTGCTTCTCTCTTGCAGATAGTCCTGACAAAAATGAAATGGGATGAAAAACCTGAACCAGACGATGCAGACGAGGACGACATTGCCGAATTTGACAAGATGCGCAAGGCGAGTTCCTTGTTGTTTCGTTCTGTTTTGGAAAGAGCAGTATTGAGACATCTTCAGGATTTGCGCGTGTTCTTAGATTCTATCCTTGCAATCGATCAAGAACTTGTCACAGAAGCAGTCCGAACGCTTGCGCTGAACACCATCTCGGCATATCAATCCGGCGTCTCTCTCAAGTGGAACGATGCTGAACTAGGGATTTATCTTGTTTATATATTCGGAGAAATCAACAAAAGTAAGTATTAACTTCAGCTCCATGAAAGGCCATCGACTGATTAGCGAAATGTCAGGTGGTGGAAAGGGCCGCGCTGCGTTCTGCCAAGCACCTATCGAGAAAGATAAACGGATATCTACAGACTATTCCGAATACCCTCTCACCACGCATGGCGAGTTGTTGTTTGCGCTTGTGCAGTCCGGTATCACCTCATACCCGAATCGGACTGTTGCCCTGCAATACTTCGAGACGGTTTCACGATATACGGACTTTTTCAAAGTACGAAAGGGGTGTATTATCCCTACATTAGAAGCCATGGTCGACGCCAGGTATGTAGTTCATCGTCGAAGGAACAAGTTCTAACCCAGTATGCAGAGGCCTCCATAATGATAATTCTCAGTACCGGTCGCGAATTTTCTATCTGTTCCATAGGTTCATCAAGGAGCTAAGGAACGACATTCCGGTCAATATTTGCCCGGGCATCATCGACAGCCTGCGAGATGTTTTGGTCATTACTGTCGAGATACCTGAACCCGAAGAACCAGAAACGGATATTCTGACAGAGGCCATCACGAACACGTCCTTTGATTCTCAGCTTTATCTCTTCGAGACTGTCGGTACCCTGTGCTCTCTCCTCTTCAAAACTCCCAATCAGCAGTCCACTGTTCTACTTTCCTTGGTGAAACCGTTGATGAACGACTTATCTATTAATTTCCAGGCATTTAGCACGAACGGAGCATCTGACCTCGTTCCTATTGTTAAGGTGCATCATATCATCATGGCGCTTGGAAATATTGCGAAGGGATTCCCTGATTACCCCTCTGCTCCCCCGGAGAACTACATTATGCCTCCATTGGAAGTGTTTGCTCAGATGGCTCAGGCTATTTTGGTCTGTCTCGAGGCCATGAACGTTTTCAAACCCATCCGTGACGCTGTGAGTGATTGGACTTCCATTAATTTCAATGTTGGCTTGAGTTTCATTTGATATCAGACTCGGTTTGCTTTTGCAAGAACCTTAGCAACTGCTGGTCCAACGGTTACACATTTTATTCCACCTCTGATGAGCAATCTGTTGGCACATTTCGAACCTTCAGAACTGGCCGACTTCATGAACTTCATCGGCTTGCTAATCCACAAATTACAAGTACGTTGTTTCATTTTACTATGTAGGTATGACACGGCTTTCTAATTGAAGCGTAGAACGATATGTTTGATGTTCTTGACCAACTTATTGGGCCCCTTAGCACTCACATCACTGGTATCCTGTCCCAGCCCATTACTGGAACAGATGATCAGCGCGCGCATGTCGAGACCAAAAAGGCTTACCTGGCGCTTCTTAATAATATCATGGCTGCGAAGCTACCAGGAGTCTTCACTTCCGAACGTATGTTTCAATACCATTCTTCAACAACTTCCCTCTAAGATGTATCAACAGGAAATCTGTCAGGCTTTGAAGGGCTGATCGAGATGATGCAACGAATCGCAGAAGACGTTCTAGATCCTGCAAGTGAAAAGGCTGCCTTGATCTTCTTCAATCGTGGTGTCAGCGTTTGGGGCCAGCCTGTTGCTTCCGCACCCGGTGAGAATGGTCAGGCGACCAGCAGTGGAGGCTTACCGGGATTCGAGCGGTTCATCTATGAACGTCTGATTCCGACTGCATTCCGTGTTCCATCACTACCTAATTTCAACCTCAAGGATGGGCAAATCACCGTTGTAAGTCTAAGCCGCGCTTCGCAATCATATTTAGCTTCATTTTGATTTTCACATCTAGGTCCTTCATGAAATTGCCAACCTCCTACAAGCCATTTGCAAAACAAGAGGAGATGAGGCCTACAACTTCTTCTTGAACGTATTTCTTCCGTCACAAAACTGGCCTTCAGATGCTGCTCTAGACTTCACCACAAAACTCAGAGACTTAGATGGAAAAAACTTTCGAAAATACTTCACAGATTTGATCAAGTCTTCTAGGGCTTCTTCATAGCATGACTTATATTATATAGTAACGTTCTTACCTTACGACCCTCTTTGTTCCTTTCATTGATTATTCACCTGTCTTCTTCCATTTACATCAGCATTTTTCAGTTTCGCATCATAGTCAAGTAGCTTGCAGTCTGTAATATATTCCACGTAGTACTTGCTCTTCGGACATCCTGAATTGGATGTACTGGACTTTGTACTCCCCATCTGGTAGATTACCTCTTCGAGAAGGCTTTGGCCTTAGAGTCAAATATAGACAAAGATATATGATTGGACAGGATTCACAGGAAAGTGCTCCGGAAGACTGGTGCCTGGCATACAGATTATAACGAATTCTTCCCCATTTTCTTTCAACTACAACGACATGGCCAGTAGGTGCCGTCATATACACACCCTAGCAAAGATCTAACGCGAAAAATATGTCAGCTCCACGGCGTAATAGGCCGAAAATTGTATGGCATTCTCCCCCACATTGCCCTATAAGTATATTGACCAAACGCGACGATGCATTCCAATAGATGGCCCCACGGAAGGTGATTTTTGTCTTCATGTTTCGATTAAATTGGTGTTTATTTCCATTCCAGCATGGTCCGGACTTCTCTCCGGAGAAGACTTGGGCAGAACTGTCGAAAAACATCAAGGAAATACAGAACCACAACGCAGCGAATCTTTCATTTGAAGAGAATCACAGGTTTGCCTATAATATGGTACTCCACAGGAGCGGGGACCAGCTTTACAATGGAGTAAAGCAACTGGTCATCGAGAATCTGGAAAACCTGGCGAGCGATGTGATCTTCCCGGCCTTCACGTCTACTACAACCGATTTAGGCATTCAGAACACGGAAGAGGAAGCGTTATTGAAGGCGCTGAGGAGAGTATGGGATGATCATACGAGTAATATGCATCGGCTTGGCCAAATTCTGAAGTACATGGTGTGTGGTTCTTTCTTATACGCCAAGCTTTCGGCTTTAAGTTCCTTGATACGCCAGGACCGCGTACATACTCAGTCTGCTCATGTCCCTCAGACTCACGATATGGGCTTAGAATTATTTCTAAACCATATCGTCGACAAGCCATCGATCAAGTCCCAGGTTGTCAGTGCGATACTGAGCCAGGTACAACACGAACGCGACGGCTACGTCATAAATCGATCCGCCATGAAGGAATGTGTGGATATATTTCTAGGGCTTGAAGTTTCGAAGGGCACCACTGTATACAAGCATGACTTGGAGCCTATCTTCTTGGAGAAGAGTGAAGTATTCTACCAAAAGGAGGGGGAACATCTAGCAACTTCTTGCGATACACCCGAGTTCCTGCGTTTGGTATGTCGCTGCACCTTATTTTATTCATTTCTTATGCCTGGCAGGTGCAAGGGCGTTTCGATGCCGAAGAATTGCGTACCCACCATTATTTGTCAAGCCAGACCACCCACCCACTACTTCAGATCTTGAAAGACAATCTCCTCACACCCCATTTAGAAAATGTAATAGCGAAAGGGAATTCAGGATTGGACGTCATGATTGACAATAGTCAATTTGATGATCTCGCTCGGTTGTACAGATTATGTCTCAAGGTTCCAACTGGTTTACCTATTCTCAGATCGTCGCTTAAGAGTTCCATTGTTCGCCGCGGAAAAGAGATTAACTCTACATCTCTGGGAGAAGACTTTGTTGATGTTGAAGACGAAACTCTGACCGATAAAAGCAAGGGAAAAGGAAAGGCCAAAGCCAAAGCCTCCGGGATTGAAACTGCCATTAATTGGGTTCAGGACGTTTTGAACCTCAAAGACAAGTTTGATCTGGTGTGGAGGGCGTCATTTGACAGCAATCGCGACGTCGAGAGTATGCTCAATGAGGTAAGTCTTGCGACCACACCCCTGTCGTTTTCTCTGTTCTTAAGAAAGATATAGGCATTCGCATCTTTCGTCAATTTAAATCAGAAATGCTCAGAATTTATTTCATTGTTCATAGATGACCATCTGAGGAGAGGTCTGAAAGGCGTTAGTGGTTAATCCACTTCTGATTGACCTGTATCCTCATTCCTAAAACTATTTGCAGAAAACTGAAGTTGAAGTCGACCTTGTTCTGGACAAGACTACAACCATTTTCCGCTTTATCTTGGAAAAGGATGTCTTTGAAAGATATTACAAAGGACATTTGGCCAAACGTCTTCTTCAAGGCCGGTCTGTTTCGGACGATGCAGAACGCGGCATGCTGGCCAAGCTGAAAGTTGAATCTGGTGTCCAGTTTACCCAGAAAATGGAGGGCATGTTTAATGACATGAAAATATCCGCAGATACCACGAAAGAGTACCTGGATCATCTTTCAAAGACTACGGTACATGACTCTCTATAACCCCTCTTTCTTTCGCTGTTAATGAATACTCTACAGGCGCCAGAGATTGAACTCAATATCACAATCATGACTTCAAACGCCTGGCCATTAACTCATTCAACATCACCGTGTATGCTCCCGCCTGAAATGTCAAAGGCGTGCAAGTCGTTTGAGAAGTTCTATCTTGGGAAGCATTCTGGCAGACGACTGACATGGCAACTTTCTCTCGGCAATGCCGACGTCGTTGTTCAGTTCAGAACTAGGGAACATGAATTGAATGTATCAACATTTGCATTGGTCATTTTGCTATTGTTCCAGAATTTGGCGGATGATGATTTCTTAACATATTCGGTGGGTCCGATACCTATGGCATATTTTTTTCTGACGATTCGATCGGTCATCAGTATATTAAAGAGGCAACTCAGATCGACGAAGTTGAACTCAAACGTCATCTTCAGTCCCTGGCCAGTGGCAAATATAAAATCTTGAAGAAACATCCACCAGGACGTGATGTCAACCCAGACGACACATTCTCGTTCAACAATGATTTTACATCTCCCATGAAGAAAATCAAGGTTCCAACGATATCGTCTAAGGTTGAGAGCACGGAGGAGAGGAAGGAGACACGAGATCGCATCGAGGAGGAACGAAAGCATTGGATGGAGGTATGCATCTATCTTTTTGCGGTCTTGAACGCCTAATTAATATTCTCTGGTAGGCTTGTATTGTCCGTATTATGAAGAGTCGGAAGCAAATGTCACATAACGATCTAGTTAGCGAAGTTACTCAACAGCTCGCGAGCAAATTCCAGCCCGAACCTCTTACGATTAAGAAGAGGATAGAGCTTCTGATCGAGGTCAGTGAATACCCATCGTAGGTTTGAAACGCTCATTTTCACATTGCCTTTTCTTTCTTTGCAGAAGGAGTACCTAGACAGATGTGAGGACCGCAGATCATATAGATATCTGGTACGCATATGCTTGTCTACGCCTCATCTTCAACCACCCTTCATTAATTTATTTCCCTCTCAAGGCGTAATTGTTTCATTTCCAACTCACGATTTTTGCATATTGCATGTACAAAGTGCTGTAAGATAATTGTATTAGTGTAATGTATGGCTGTCACCAAATAAGCATTTAATAATGAAGATACAACGAATCGACAAAGAATATATACAGTTGAACGAATAATGCACGGGGAGATTGTTTATGCTCTGACTACCACGATCCAGGAAGAAGCGATGGCATTTCGTCATCATCATCCTCTTCCTCGTCATTTTCATCTTGATCGACTGGAAACTCTATCGATCCTTCCGACTCGGAGTCCAATATGAGGTTCCTACTGCCTGACCTTGCTCCGCGACCAAGTTGACGCGCTACAAGCCCAGGGTCTTCCTCTTCCCCGTCATCATCAAACAAAACCTGCCTATGTTGATTCCGGGGAGGAGGTAACACCCGACTACTAGTATCCAGGATATCCAGTTCGTCGTCGTCGTCATCATCATTCTCCTCTCCATGATCACCGTTACCATCGTCGATGAAGCTTCCTTCGTAATCGCTGTTCTCTTCGTTCTCCTCATCATCGTCTTCATCTCCGACTTCTTCGATAAGGCCGTGTGCTGCAAGAGGATGTCCAGGGTATAGACCAGTGAAGGGATTACGTCGAAGATAAGGATGAAGGTGTAAATCCGGCAGGCCGTCATCATCATCATCATCGTCCTCATCATCTTCCAAGTCATCCGATTCGCCAAATATATCAGGACGCGACCAGAAATGACCTCTCACGTCTCCCCAATCCGGTTCATCCTCGTCTTCATCTTCATCGTCCGAATGTCCTCCGTGTCCAGGATAGCGTCGACGACAGGCAGTACAGATGCCGTCCCAAATTTCATGATAACACGCAATGCAGCGATATATTCCGCCATCTTCAGCATCGTACCAACCCATTCGTTCGCGATCTCCCTCCCCCTGTTCTGGCGGATTCACTGGTGGACCGAAGAGCGCATCAAAGACACCACCAAAGCGATGTCCGGGTCCTGACTTGCGGAAGATGTTCCGCCATGGGTCCGTATTGCCGCCTTCCTCGGCAGGAGTTGATGGTTCCACAGCGACAGGCAAGTCAGCTAGCCCACTTCGCACGAGGGTAACAACCATGCCCTTGATTCCCCACATTTCAATCGGGCGGTCAATGACCACGGCACGGCACACAGGACATTTCTTCCGGCGTCGCGTAAAGGTCCCTCTCCTTGCTTGAGCACTGTCGAGAAGGGTGTCGATATTTTCAGGATTCTCTGGGGCAGGATTGGCATTCATGCCCGGCATCTCAGGGTCCTGAGGGGCCGTGAACCAGCGAACTAAGCAAGGATAACAAGTAGTGTGTCCACACGGCGCAAGAGCGTATGGCTTATGCATCAGGTCAAGGCATATTTGACACGTTAAAGACTGCTGGTGGTTGGAGAAATGGGTTTGGTGTCGCTCAAGAAGCTATAAAACAAGGATATCAGACATATCAAGGTAGATTTTGTAATATAACACATACTTTGGTCTGTGTAGCAAGTTGTTCTTTCAATTGTGCTATTTCTGCTAATTGTGCAGCAGAATCGATCTGCGTCGCTACCATGGTCGAAGATTCCGGGTCTAAAGGGAGTAACTGGGGAGAGTCACTACGAAGCGTAGAACTGCGCTGAGCTGGTGAGTTTGAATTGGCCTTGCCTTTGCCTTTGTCGGAAGCCTACGGAAACCAGATTAGGCACAAAGTATATACTACGAAGAATGAATTTGGATACATACGCTAAGAACGGACTCCATGTCCTCCTCATTGGCTGAGCCACCACTTGGCACCAACCCGCGTAAAACGGGAGTCTGTTTGACGGGTGAAGGAGGCACGGACCTCGACTTTGACCTGGAGCCCTCCCTTCGCTCTGAATGAGTGACAGACACAACCACAGAAGACCTTTTCTTCTTCTTTCTCTTCTTCTTCTTTTTGTCTTTTCCGTTCACCGAAGATATGTGCGACAGAGCCGCGTCACCATCGACCTTGATCTTCTTTACGCTCCTCGCGTCGTCGTGGATTTCAGAGCCGGAGCGTTTCTTGGTATTTGCTGAGTGGAGGACGGCGTTGCTTGGGCCTGGAGTCGCCTGCCGCGTCGACACTGGCATCGTAGCAGATGAATGTGCTGGACAACACAATTAAAGACAATTCCTATTATTTCTAAAGGAAAGTCTTTCGCACGGTTGCGTCAATAGTCACAAACATTCCTGTCCTTACGATTGGCGCCTGGTGGACTCATCGCGCCAAAGCGCCATAATCGCAGGTCCTAAGCCTGTTGTTGTGCAGGACGCGGTACAACTCATCGCTTGTACTTTACAACGTCCATCTCCCGAAGAATTAACAGCTCGGGAACTTCGAAGGAACGTTCAACTTCCAAGTTTCGACTTCGATGGCAGTTTGCAACACTCTGGGCACCTTCAGAACCTGTCTTCAGCGATCTTCGTTTCGGATATCTTTTGGATGCTTATAATTGCCGCTGAAATGCATTTCTAACAATTCCTTGAATCTTACTGACATGCGGTAGAATTTTGTTATCTGCGGCGATGCGGAAGCCTTTGGGAGGTCCTCCCAGTCTCGTCTCATCTGGGACACTTCCATTGCACACGAAAAAAATACCTTCTGTGATATTATGCTTTTTTAATAGCATCTCTGATAGCTTAACTGGGTGTAATGCAGACAAGATGCTCCGAAAGTGTGTATGAATTGAAAGGGTGGTAAAAGGTGTAAAAAAAAAAGGTGGACCAGGAGCGCACAATCGATCCAAGGCTATTAGGCGTGTCGTTTACAACCACTGCGTCCGTGAACTACGATAAATTGTCCCATGACAACTGAAAGAATACGTGTAAATCATCAAAATGAAAAGTTCGAAAGCGAAAAAGGCGGCCCCAGGCTCTAGCGTCGTGCTGTCCGCAATGCCCAAGTTTTAAAAAATAAATAAAAGGGCATCAAACCCCTTTAAAACTTGGTGACGGCGGAGCGGGCAGCACTGTAAGCGTTGGCGACGCTGTTGAAGGAGTGGCTTCCCCAGTTGCTGCCGCTGGGGACGACGTAGGAGTGGCCGAGGTCGCTACCATGGAATCCGAAGTCGCTGGTGCTTAAAGAGCCGTCGCTGTTGTAGAAGGAGCCGAAGTGCGAGAGAATGTCAGAGTCGTATCCGACGCTGCGACCAGAATCGCGCCTGAGGTCGCGGCTGAAGCCGTGCAAGCCGGAGTGGAATTGCTCGAAGACGATGGTCTGGGATTCAACCTCACAGATTTGCTCAGAGATGATGCTAGATTCGATTGTTAAGTCAGTGACTGAATATTGACTTCCTGAATATTACTTACCGCTTGGCCATCTCTTGGAGGACGAGGAGGCGCTGTTGGATGATTTCGATGCTCTGGGAGTGGCAGACGACTTCCTTCTCCTTAACAACAGTGATCGATTTCTCGCTGAATTCACTGTTGTCGAAGTTGGAAGAACCGTAGAAGTTATCGAAATTGCTCAAGTCATGGAATCCACCATAGTTATTGAAGGAGTGGAATCCACTGCGGACAACTATAGAATCAAATACGAAGTCAGTTTGCTTGATACGTCGCAGAAAATGGAGATAATGACGTACCCAAGTCAGTGGAGGCAGGGAGGGGGGTGGCAGTGACACCGGTCGAGAAGGCGGAAAGAGCGACGATGAGAGTAGCAGCGAGCTTGGCGAACATGATGATGATTTAAATGGAGTTGAAATGGGATAAAGTTTCGAAGTCTACATAAAGAGAACATTATGAGAACTTATGACCAGTAAACCAAGGGAGGAAAAGGAAAACTCACTTGCTTTAAGCACAAATGTAAGGCCTACCCTGGAGGAGATTGAACGAAGTGAGCAAAGATTGTAATTGGGCAACCTGGCCGAACAAAAAGAGCGAAGAGCCGAAAGGACGAGGAGAGAAAACGAGAACGAAAGAGAAAATGATGGGTCCTCCAATTCCCCTTCCCAGTGGTATTTATACACTTGCCAAAAGGCTCTCGCACGTCCTGGCTAGGAGGAACACAGGAACGCATGTGCAGATTGGTAAAATCCGGTACCCAGAAATGTGCTACGCCTTTGGATTTGACAAGACATTTTTGACAGTCGCAAAGAGCCCAGAGACCGCCCATCCGTCATTTGGCAGATAGGCTCCCGGAAAGTCATCAACAAGCCTATTCTTGTACAGCCTGCTCCTCTTGACTATTGGCTTGGCATTGATCGCATCAATACCATAGAGGGAAACTTGACTACTATTTTTAGTACGCTTCCTAACAACACGTCAATTCACGTCGATCTGCCAAGACCGGGGCCAGAAAGAGAAGTATTCTCGCAAGAAAGTGCTCTAGCGACCATGGAAACAGAATCGTCTGTCCATCATCAGTCTAACACAGTACTTCGGGTGAGAGGGGAAATTGCGAAAGACCGACTTAGAGCGATGAGCCTTCGTACTAGACCTCAAGCAGACCCAATGTGGAAAGGATTCAAAAAACAGATGGCATGGAAGCGGGAATGTCTTTACTTCAAAGCAGTTGAAGGCATTTACAAAGCAGATACTAACATTTTCTCTGGATGGCAAGATGGAATGTTGTAAAGCTACCCGACCAAGTCGAGAAAGTTTGTAATGTTCCAGCCACAATGAAATAGATCACCCAACAATGGGAGACGACACTCCATGCGTTCACTGACACTCCATGCCAATCTGTTTTGTCCGATGTACCCTTCTCAATCATAAAATAATTGAATATTCACACTCGGTGATGATCACAGCCCCCGGACGTCAAAATATGAACGCACCTTATGGTCACGCCTTGAGGCACGTATCACACAATCTAAGCTACATATGAGAAGGCATTTTCCCCCCAATGGATTCGCCACGCATGCGTGTATATCGGGTCAGATACTCTGACTGCATATGAATTCAATTGACTTGACCGTCGTTGCCGCCACATCGTTTTCGACAGCTGGGGCATCACGTCGACCTTAACGTGCGACCGTAGCGAAACGAAACAAACGTGCGGACTAATGTCTGAGAGAACGTTCAGTTCCCCTTTCCCGGCTCGCAGTGCTTACTGGTAATTGATACATCACGTAGACCGTCGTCCTCTTGGCGGACTCAAAACCTGAAGCTTAATTATCCTTGCTAGACTGTCCGAGATCGAATAATGATAACATCCACATATTAATGATACTCTAATTTACATCACAGCTCGTCGTGTGTTGAAGATGGCTGCTGGAAAGCTTCCGTAAGTTCTGTTCATGTAAAGGTAGGTCAGCAAACTGGGAGCGCATTGCGGACGATCTGACGATCATTCGCGCGGCAGAGGGCATGAGAAACAACACTTACTCCGACGCGTCTCGAGGGATAGTTCGACAGGTAAGATCACGTTGTATTCAACGAATAAATCTCCTTTAACGTCTGGTCTACCAAATACTGGCATGCCCTCTCCTTTTATTACTTGCACAAAACCTGATAAGAAGGCGTGAACACCCTTCTCAGCTAGCAAGGACATGTTCAGAGACAAACCTGGTTGGGTAACACCCTTTCTAACCAGTTGTAGATTTCTACCGTCTAGGTGCGTGATATTTCTCTCGAAACCAAGTAAAGCCTAAAGGGGGCCCAAGTCAGCTGGTTTGAGTATGAAAGACAAGCAGACGAACCTCGTCAACGCCGATAGTTTGCTTCCAATACAAACTCGTCTCCTTCCTCCTCCAGCCTCCCTTCTCCTTCTTGCTCCTTACTCTCAAAATGACGTCACCGGCTTCCCAATCAGGACTCTCGTCTGCCTCCCCTTCGAAGATAACTTCATGTCCTTCAGGCATACCGCGCGTGACTTCTAGAGTATAGTGGGCAGTGTGGTCAACGACTTTGTTACCGTGACAATGCGGGCATTGTTTCTTGACGACCTTTCCTTGACCGTTGCATTCATTACATGTTACTTGACTCTGTGCAAACATGCCAGGGAAGATCTGAAGAGCGACAAACCGAGTAATTAACGAAAAGTCAAAATATGGAATGCCTGTAGATTTACCTGCTGTTTGACAACTTTGACACCAGAACCACCGCATCCTGTACATGTGTGTATATCACCGTCTGAAGCAGCCCCAGACCCTCTACAATGGTCACAAAGAATACGTTTCTTGATCATAAACTAAAACCCAGCAAAAATGTCAAGAAGTTATTTTCTGCTCAGATGACTGTCGACCTACGTCTATACTGGCGCCTTGGTATCTGTTGGAAACACCATCAGTAAACGATTTGGTGAGCCTGCATAAGAAAAGGCACGTACATATCCGCTAATGAAACTTCAAATTCTGTCAAAGATGATGGCCCTCGTCGTGTCTGTTGTTGATGGTCTAACACAAGGTCAGGAGGACAAGTATTGAAAATATATATGAAAGCACGCACGTCCACCAAAGAAGCTAGAGAAGACGTCGAAAGGGTTGGGCTGGTGTTGGCCACCTTCATGTGCCTTCAAGCCTTCCTAGAAGAGGATAAGCACGTCAAGACGAATTGAATATGTCTATGACTCCTACGACGTACTTCCCCATGTCGATCATAAATTTGCCGTTTCTTAAAGTGATTGTCAAATTTCGACCATGAAACATGCTTGGAAAAGGCTCACTTCTTGATCTGAGAGAACCTCATATGCTATAGCGTCAAGAAACATAAGGTGATGATGAACCAATACCAATTCGATGCACGCACCTCGCGCTATTTCAACGAACTTCTCTTCCGCGTCTGGTGCTTTATTCTTATCTGGATGAAACTTCTTGCTTAATCTCTTATAAGCAGCTCTGATATCTCTTTCGGAAGCCGATCTGTCGACTAAATCGAATAAGGAATGTTAGTACAGAACCCTACCGCAAGAGGAACGTGACGCACCGTCCAGAACCTTGTAAAAGTCGGCCGCTGCGACGAATGCAACAAGGAAAAGAACCACCAAGAAAGTTGGTGAGATCATGAAAGGAAAAGAAGGAAAGAAAGGCGGGAAAAGAGGGTGGAGGTGACGGTAAGTCTACAGCGATGAAATGTGCTATAAATTTATTGGTCTACATACGTGTCTGTAACGCCGAAACGGTCATAGCAACACGTGATTCTTTTCCTCCGTTATTGCGGTCCGTCGCTACCGAATTATCTTGTTCAACACTTTTATTCTCCTTGGATATTCAATGCTCGCTCGTCTGCACCATGCTGGATGTTCATTAACTCGTGTATACAACAGGGGATATGCCAGTACTCCAGACTCCGTATACCCCTTCAAAAAGCTCAGAGGTCCTTCTAATCCTTTCTCAGTTTGGATGTGCATTTACAGATTTTTTCCAACAGCTTTACCATTCGTCATGACCCCAGAAGCAGCCCAACGAAAGATGGCAAACCACGCTCAACTCTTATGCGGGGGAAAATATCATCTGCGGTCACAGATTGTGCCACATATACCACCAGAATTGAACCACTTCTTCAAGTTCGAGTTCAAGCGTCCTACTATTTTTTTCGCCGCGGCATATTTTCCTGCTTGGCTTATTTCGGGAGGATTCGAGACGCAACTCATGTTTCCAGATGAAAGGGTTAGTAACATATTTATTTCCCTCTTCTTTTCTTACAGACTTGGATTCTAGGTAATAAAGGCTTATTACCTTTCTTCTTTAGCGTGAGCCACACTCTCTCATGACAAAATTTCGGTTTTCATTCTGAACTTCAAGTGGGCCGTAAGGTACATTCCTGGTGAGTGTAATGTGTGCAATATCCTCAATCATGCCACAAATATTGACGGGCACGTTTAGGTTCTGACGTCTCAACTATTTCCGCTGCCTCGCTATGGCCGGACGGCGTGGAGTACATAGACCGTTTGGTTCCTTACAAGAAAGATCTCTTGAGACAGTTCGACATGGATGTCGAAGCCATTCCGTTTAACGTTTCTCCCTTTGCTTTCCTGGATGTTATCAAGTCATCTCCCGATCCTGGTATCACTTTTGAAGGAGGAGGCAGGGTTATTCCCGAGACAGTACATGTGTCCAGTGTATGTACCTTATTCCGAGCTTGTTTTTTTTTAAAATCTGCATCTTGATTCTTTTGTCAGTTCACTGCCATGCCCGTTCTCCTCCCGCTCTATGTTGCTACATACGAAGACGAAAGACATAACTCGGGGAACTTCCTCACTATGTTTATTCAAGCGCATTCGAACGAGGTATTTCCCGTCCGATTGACTTCTTCTAGTCCATGCATTCTTAAGTGCCTGTTTTAGGGTCTTATCAAGGCAGACCAACGGCATGTCCTCGAGTTCCTGTCTTTGAATGATTTCAAGGTGGAAGATGTGCCTGAAAATTATTCCCTCATAGAAGGTACATTTTTATACGACTGGCAGTAATTTAGATGTTTTTGTCTAACCTCACCAAATCCTTCTCAAGGTCAAGATGTCTGCGACATTGACGGCCGTGATGATAGGACACTTGGCTATATGGAAATCATCCTGAATATCGGCTGCTTTGATATGGAATTCCACCCAAGGGAAATTGAGGTAGAGATGATGAAACGGTTCGGCAACAATGAAAACATTCGAAAGTTGGCGAGTATGGCGAGCATTGACAACGATGATGATGAACGCATTCGTGAAATGACTGTCGATCAAGTTCTCGCAGTACAAGATTGGGTCCGGGAAATGAAGCAAAAGATAAAGAAAACATACGAAATCGTACGTCTTTATTGAGAAAACTGGGTGCTTTTGGTTCACCTTCATTTGTAGAACCCCAATCAGCCAAACCCTTCACTCTCAAAAAAGGATGTATGGGCTAAATATGGCGCAGTACAGGCAAAGAAAGGTCGAAAAAAACGCTAACCGCACTATCAAGTAGATCATCTGGCCAGATCCCTAATACACTCTTATAACTAATACACATATAATAGATGAGGTAAAGAAACTGGTGGAGCCAAATTGGCAGGATGGTCTAGTTCAGCACCTTGGCATGAGCTTACCATCGGTGACAAAGTTGATACAGCCCATGGATGCTCGCTTCATCAGGGACTAAAGCGAGCATATTCTGGCCCAAGTCTCAAAGTACGGACATGAGTATTTAGCAAGACATCGTCATCATTGGAGCTGATATAATGGCTGATCACTTTGCCAAACTGACTATCATAGGAAGAGCAGGTTTGGTTTGGTCAGTACCGATGATAGGGGTAACAATCCCACTCATTTGCCAGAATACACTCTTATCGGAAAGGGAAAATTCGAGTGTCTCCACCAAGAGCGCTAAAACGACCTCTGAGAAACGATGGGCATTCAAAGTCGTGTTGGGTAAAGAAAACTTGGCACTTACTCATCTCAAGCTGGGAGAATTTAAATCCGCTACAGATATTTCGTCAGCCAACTTGAAGGACAACGCGCGATAAATCTCCTACATGCAAGAACGCGAGCCCCCTAGGAATGTCATTCTGCGAACAGATAACTAAGCTGCTTATATGTGAAAGAGTATAGACGATATCTCACAGATGGGAGTAGATTCCGGGAATGCGGGCTCCCACTAGAGCCTCTGGAAGGGGTTTGAGCCATCTCTCAGGCTTCCAATCTTCTGCATCTGGACCCCATAATTCAGGATTTCTATTCGAGTTCAGGACGGACATATGAATGTTGGTTCCCTTGGGAAGAGGAATTTCGTGGATCTCTTCGCCGTTAATACCTTTGATGGGTTGACCAAGGGGGAGTACGATGTCCTGACGAGCTCTTCCAGATGGTTAAGTGGGTTAAGACTGGAGATTTGTCATCGATGCTTACGATCTCATGAGAGTGGAGACCGGGGAATACCTACAAACATGAGTCAGTGTCGAAATTTAAAAACTTCGCTGAGGCTCACATGCGAAGAGTTTCTCTGCAGATCGCATCGAGATATGGCAGAGAAACAAGGGTATCATAGCCGATATCTTGACCATTGTTTTCCGTCCTAGCCTTTCTAAGTTCTTCCCGAAGCTTAACTTGGGCGTCCTTGTGCTGAGCTAGCAAGTGCAGTGTGCGAGTAATTGCCGTTGAAGTTGTGTCCGTCGCCGCAAATGTGAATGTGCTGGTTGAAAAGTATAAGCATTACAAGATCTGTTGTCTAGGCAAAGGGACCTACGTAATCTGCCCTAAGACTTCTTCATCTGCCAGCTTATCATCTTCCGATGCTTTCATGTTTTCCTTCACTGCATAGCTTGTTGAGCCTCAAAAATGAAAACAAAAAAGCACTCCTACGCAAAATGCTAATGACATCTTTTCCTTTTCCTATTTGAGCTTCCAAAGCACTATCCCCTGCCTCAATGGCTTTCTTCTTGGACTCGAAAATTTCCACTGAAGTCCTGTGTAATGTGTCGATAATGTCACGGACCTTCCTGATATTCTTTGAGGGGATGTGATCGACAACCCAACGTCTGAAGGCAGGTGTACCGATTTTTGTCAGCTTTGGTGTTAAGATGCGATTGATCATGATTAATATCGGCTGGGATTGTACCGGTCTGGAGAAAACAGTGAGTTACAAATGAAGTTTTTTTGATGAGAAGTCAAGACGTACACCAATTGCTTCGATGCAATGCCGTATTCGTGTGGAACAGCGTTTTCCGTAAGTTCATCGAAAGAGTAGCCCAATCCACTTTGGCCAATGAGTTCTAGAGCCAGTCGAGTCATCCACCCAAGTATTTCAACCTGTGAAACAAGTTGATTAATCAGAAGTAATGAAATGTGATTTCAAAACCGACCTCTTGTGGTCCATTCTGAACTTTCTGTATGAAAGTCTTCCGAACCTATTGAAAAGTTGCTTCGAGTTCAGCGACATCAAACGTAACCAGTCAATAATATACTTTATGGGATACTTCGTAAAAGATGGGCACTACCAAATCCGCGTTCAGTGAGGAAGAAGGAGGAGTCGATAGGTACAATTACCCATTTCCCTGAGATGCGCAATAGAGAACACAGGATTTAACATCTTTCGCTGACGACGATGTCTCTCGCCTGAAGAGGGACATCAAAATTATTTAACGAAGGAAATTGCATTCGTGGCATCTCTCACCAAGGGTGGTTAACAGCCCTTGTCCGAAAACCAACTTATTGTTCCTGTCAAGGCATATATTAGAACTCTACTTGCCAAGCTGAATACCATTCATACTCAATGAACACCTCCGTTTCATCATAGATATATTGATCCTGTAAAGCGAAGTGGGCAAAAAGGCTCCTTCTGACATCATGTAAAAAGTTGCTCACCTTCACGAGTATATGATGCAAGGCTTTCGGATCAAATACGTAGAGATGATTGGCCTGCCAAATACAATATATTGGCACAGGAATGTTCTTGACAAGGATATAAAAACTCACTCCGAACATGCCTTTCAAGCGGATGATGCTACCGTCTGCAGATAAAATTTTACTCGAAGTTCAGTGATTTTTACTGACAGACATGCTTACAAGTTTCTCTAAGCTTCCTGTGGAAGTCCCATCCGTTTTTAGTGTCAACCAAGTCAAGCATGGAACCTGGAAATATATCAGCTACCCAATTTATTCCAGCGAGTTAATATGCAACTCACCTGTAAACCAAGAACTTGCTTCTGGGCCCGGGACATTTTCCCAAACCGATGGAAACAGACGCTGCCAAAGCAAACGCCAACACACCCAAGCAACCACGAAACATAGAGATATCTGGGGGGTAGATAACGACATTTTCTCGAAATCAGCGATAGGGTCAGAGAGAAAGAAAGAGGGGATGTAAACATGTTGAGCCTAGGTCTTATATGAATAAATGGGTAGATAGCGATGGGAGAAGCTACGGCACCATTGGTAGACAGATCTGAGAAAGTCACTGCCACCCCCTTTCGGCACAGTTTATGACATTCAAATGGTGGCCGACTGGCGAAAAAATACTTTCCACTTACTGCCACGGGCCGAAATAAATATCCTTGCCGCCCAGGCAGACGATCAGACGATGAGGAATCTAAGACATTTGTGATATACTTACAAGTGAGAACAACCCCTCGGCGCCCGAACTGTAGCTGGGATAGGATAGGATATGATATGGTTACCAGTAAATGGTCCCCTTTCTGTGGATATAGTTTCCCGACTTCTTTCAGTTCGCCTTGAGAAGCTTAGTATAAACGATTCTAGATGGCGTATAGGTCAAAAGGATTACGTGTCCGGGCCATAAAAGAAGCGTTGCGCCTGCTCAGTACATGGGAATCTTCAGTTGGATGCCTGTTGAAAACCGGAATGTCATACCGAAGATATATCCTCGGCAACACGAATTACAGCGGCACAAGACACTATAACAATGGACCTTCATCTCCGTGTTGGCTCGTAGGAAGACGTCTGCACTAGCGTACAGAGTTTCCAAATTTTACGTTGCTGGTATCGAAATCCAAGTAATCTGATATTTTGACAGATGAACACATGCGGGGCTTTAGAGTCTGGGCACGATGGTGAGAAAGGATGATAAACTGTCAAGAAATCCTTACAATGTGGTATAATAATAAATTAACAGTCCCAATCGCGGAGTTATGTTATGCCTGTAAGTTATAACATTGGTTGGAGATCTAAAATCGTTTGAAAGTCGAGCCACGAATGTGAGGGCCGTACTGGATTCAGATTCCCAATCTAGCGGGCTTGGTAACACCGATGTGTTGGAGTTTGGCCAGTACAAATTCATCGTATGTTGATACGTATAAGCATGCATTGCACTGCGGTCAATTTAGTTGCGCCAGGAAGTGAATACAACGGTGTAAACAGTATGTCGGACGAAATGTAAAGTTAAGCTTCAACGCAGCAAATTACAACATCGAGCAAATTCTGGGCACAAGAGGTCACGGCTTGAGCAGTCCAGCCTAGTAACAAGTGATTGAACATGGAAGTGGTAATAGCTGTTACTACCATAATAGTAAAAGGACGGAGGCCGAGGACTCGCAATCAAAGGATGTACACGTGACCGAGTAGAGCCGTGAGAGTTTGATCCACCAATCACGGTCGCGCTCTACCGACAACTCACAAGATTCCGTTGCCGGACTTGACCTCATTCTCCACAGCTATGCTAGCACGAAGGATACGAATACACCGCCGCCTACGGCCCTCGTTACAACCAGTATTTCGAAAATACGCAACAAATCCATATGAAGACACATTCAAAAAACTCCGAGGTATTCCACCCTGGCTCTTCTAACGAAATGGAGTTTAGTTTTAAAAATAATATTTGCAGTGTATCCTTTCCAGATGACTCCAGAAATGGCTCAGAGATGTATGGCTAAGTGGGCTGCGCTTCTCACTGGGAACGGAAAAATCGTATCCTCCACCCTGGCATCGTTCATTCCACTCTCAGACTACTGTCGTCCGGTACGAATTTCGGCGGTCTACTTCCCTGCTTGGATCATCAACGCTGAAGTTGAAGCAAATGCAACTTATGAAAAAACTCAGGTTACATTAATATGTTTTCACGTTTGAAATTGCTTTAATTGTATCTTCATTAGCAAAATGCTGTGACGGTATTCCGAAATACGTGCGTGGTCCCGTTAAATTCCGCTGGAGTTGTTTACCTAAATTCTTACCTTGAAGCTATGTTCCAGGTGCGCATTGTCATCAAGATATTATTTAACTCGCATTTGATTCAAGGCCGCAATCACAGGAACCAACCTCCCAGTTTTGTCAGCTGCACCCTTATGGTCAAGGGAATTGGACTACGTTGAACCCGAGCCTTTTACGGAATCGCTTTTGTATCAGCACGGGGAGGAAGTGCAATGCATCCCTTTCACAGTTTCACCTTTCACTCTCCTGGACATTCCTGCTTCCTCGACAGACAGTTCGTGGTCAATAGCTCAGTTCTTGCAAATCAAGCCATCGTCTATCAAACCAACCCTGGTGCGACCATCAATTCACCCACCACTATGCGTATACCTAATCAGCTTCAGTTCTCTGCCTCCCCCGTCTTGCTTCCAGTATATCTTGCACAATATGAACTCAAGAAGTCGAATGGTTCAGAAGACGCAAGAGATACTGTGACTCTGTTTATCCAAGCTCATGCCAACAACGTAGGTCCATATGACAAATCTTTCTTCGGGTCATTCTGAAAATATATTATGGCCAGGGCGCTATCATGACTGAGAGGTTGCCGGACGCAGAGTTAGACTCATCGCCAGCAGCAACTGCGTTCAAGATGGTTAACGACCTCGGTATTACCAAGGAATTTGATCTGGATGCCGGTGAGCTCTCCAGACGTTTACTGTGAAATATCAATCCCAACTGTTCATTAACAGAGGTCCTCGATCTCTCCATAATTAGTTCATCCCGAGTACGCGTGGATAGTACATCACTGAGGCCTATACGCGACTCGACAACTGCAATTGCAGACTGGCTCGAGAGCTTCCTGGGCACATATCACTATATCGAAGCACTGGCGTCCATGGGCCAGCTCGAGTCCGATGACGACCCTCGGATTCGCGAATTAACAGCAGAGGATTCGAAAGCACTGGACAAATATTTCGCTGTCACTTCGGAAATCACGATGGTTAGACGAATAATGGATGTAAGAAAAGCTCTGGAACCCTTTTTCCTTAAAAGACTGACAATCATCCATTATATTCCTTCAAACCAGGCAATGTCAGAAGTTTCAGAAAATACGAAGGTACTACAATTTGGGGACGGCATGCCGAAGCTGGAGAGCACAGAACAAGCGAGCTCGACTTTGAGGACTAAACTGACAGAGCTCGAGGCTAAAAGAGCAGAACTGAAACCCCGCTGGTGGATCGAATGGGAGGAGTCGGTGTCCAAGTCCGAACCTTGACCACTTCAAGTTGTCCGCTTAGGCAAAGCAGGAGCTCGACCACGCCTCTAATACGATCCTCATCAGTCACAAATGACTGTTAGTGAGGAGCAGGATAAAACAACTGCTTCATGTTCTTCATCATCATTGTAATCTAAGGTCCGAATACAACTTCGAGCTAAAGGTCGCAACAAACCCATATCCCATCATCTTGCTCTTTTTCTGCATATGTTTTTGAGTTAGATGGGTAATAGGTACAATGAGGAAGTGATCCATCCTGCGTAGATAGAAATAAATAAACGGTGGGAAATACATGTACAGTCCAGAATGTTGCGTCCAAAGCGAGTAAGGTAACGAAAACTGTCAAGTAATATTCATGTAAACATGATGAAAGGAACGGCTGCCATCACGAGCGCCGAAAGGTATGACGGGGCCCGATGAGAGAGGCCGGCAGAAGGTAAACCCAATACTAATGGCGCCATGGTGCGGACAGACACGGTAGTCGAGACACTCCCAGCAGAATTCGTCACGACTACAGTGACGGCACTAGGCTGCGGAGTGATCACAGGCAACACCGACACGTTTGCCAGCGTGGTCTTCTGTCCGAATAGGGCGCTGTACGTGCTATTCGCAAGCCCGGTAGACACAATAGCGCCAACCGATGCTGGCACAGAAGTGTTAAGTGCGTAAGGAGGGGTCGTAAAAGTCGGTGTGGAAAGAACAAAATTCGGAAGGGTTGTAGGGATAATTTCTGAATTGGCGGAGAGGAAAGATGAAATTATGTCGGGTGTTTGTGTTATGGCAGTAACATTTGTACTGTTTTGGTGGAAGAGGGGGTATAACCCAATCAAGGGTGGTTCTTTTCCATCGATCCCGAAGCTGTGCAAAAGTAAGTATTTGTGAAGGTTAACTAGAATAGTCTTTACCTGAAAATTGAATATACTGTCCTTAGGAACGCGGTTCCTAAGCGTTGAAAAAGCCATTAGTGTCAGGTCGGGCTGACCAACATTCACAATTTATTCCGTACCTATTTGCCAGTCAATCCCATCCGAACTCGGGGGAAGAGCCATCGGCCAGGATAGACAAAGATTGGGGTCTCCAGCAGCTTCACCGATAATGTAGTCTGTCGGAAGAAGAGTGTAGTTGCGTAATCTAAGGAAAGAGTAGACTGGATTCAAAAACAGAGAAAGGTAGGAGAAAACATTACACACCCGAATGTGAAGGACAAAGGCGTCGTGGTATCACATGGAATAGCCCATATCCCATTTTCGTCAACTAGACGAGCACCGTCGACCTGGGCGAAGATACGCGAAACCTGACCAAAATTGTCAATGTTCATTCCAGGCCCTTGGTAAATAAGCACGCACATCCTGGAAAGGGCCATAGACACCAGGTGAACCACTATTCAATCATTAAGTATTCAAGTTATATGCAGAAGAACAGAACTCACACATCGAATAAAGCAAGCGAGCGAGTTTGTCCTGAGCTTGGGTATGTAGGGATGGGTAATAATTGCGTCCCGTTAACCTGTAAACAAATCAGGAGAACATCTGGTATGCGTGTGGGGGGGATTTACAGCTATAGCTGACAGCTGGATTGCCCACTGTAGATAGCTGGAAACATTGCTCTCAGCACCGAATGGCGAAAATTCTGCTACTTTATTCCAACCTATGAGGCTGGCATTGGACACTACGGAGGAGTCGATGGCGCCTGCGAATAACGTGGTATGAAAATAAATCCCGAAAGCGATGTGACTATCTGCCTTACCCAATGAAAGAGTTCCAGTGTCGTTCCTTGTCAAACTGAGTGCGAATATAGGGTATTCTAACAAACCCCGCGACGCTAGAGTGGCAAAGAATGACGAGGCTAAATATTGAGAAGGTTATTTCACAGATCCACAGAGATGCAACGAGAACGATTCACAGTTTGTTGCATTGCTTGGTATGGAAGACAGGCGAGGAAAACCCAGTCCCATTATCCCACTCGACTGATCCGTGAGAGAAACATTAGAACTAGTGACAACACCTATGCATCATCGAGAAAAAATCCGTCAAAAATGATCGCACGAAGGTCTGGCCAAGACATACCAAGCTCCTGATTGGCAAGAGTCAAGTTTGCTAACTGGAGCGTTTCTGTAGCAACAAATCCTGACGCGACTGTGACGCAAGAAAAAATACACATCAGCGCTCAGAACTCATCACGAGTTACAACAAAAGTTCCACTCTCCACGTACATGTGCCGTCCGCATAATGGGCTTGGAAGGCTGTCGCGTTGTTATTCACAGCCCCGAACGTAGGACTTTGATGGTCCAGTGGATACCGAGGAACCGCTTTGCATGTATTCGTACTACAGTTGTTGGAAACTAGCCACAGGTCTGCAGAGGCCGTGTCCAGGTTGACTCGAAAGTTCAGGTTCCCAGCCTGTATTACAGTGAAATAGGATCTATACACCGCGGTTAGTCGAGACTGAAGGCGTTAAAATAGTACACGGAAGTCGCACTGTCTGTCGCTCGTCAAGGACACGTCCGCCAGCCCAGCTCCAAAAGTCGTGTTATCTGCAAGTGAACGAGCTTGTAGGGACCGAATGGGGAGGTTAATGGGGTCCGAGCTTCCCCGAGGCACTAGACGGCCACTCAAGCCCTGCGCGGATACCTCAAGAGGTACAATGCGAAGAAAGAGAAGCGCTATGAACCAGGAAAACCCATAAAACGAGCCAACTAGCCGCTCCAGAACGCCCAATGGTAAACGCATCGAGTATAAATGGTAGAAGTCGCTCAGCAACAAGGAGACGGCGACATAAATGGGTCGTTGGAGTAGTCCTTCTTCTATACTTGTAGTTGGTGAGAAAATAGAATGCTGGGTTGGCTCCGGGATGTGTTTGGCGGGTACTTGTACAAAGAACGATTGTGGGGGAAGAGAACGAAAGGGAAAGTAAAGAAAGGACTTGCTTCGCCGTAATGGCTATGAGATGACTACGGTGCCGGGAATGCAGACAGATGAACGTGATCGAGGAAGGGCGTTGGACCAGGACACTGCGGTCATTCTGCGCAGATGATCGGATGTTGCTGTTTACGTAACCCCAAAAAGGACCTAGAGGGTCCTACTCAATTTTTAAGGGATCTGGCAAGGATCTGGATCGCATGCAACTTTCATATGAAAACGATTTTCACACTGACAATTTTCTAAATTACAACTTGGGCCACATATACAAGTAGGTTGAAATATTAATCAAGTCGGTGTAGAACGCCATGGGATAGGATCTATGTATTGGACATACACGTCACCTTGAACATCATCCGCCCATCCATTCGCAGGCATTCTCCACACAATCACCGGTGTCTTGTCTCTTTTCGGGGCGACAAGGACATACCTTATCTCAACAACATGTCTACCATTGAAGTGCTCCAAGTAAGCCTTCAAATCTCGAATAACGTTGTAAGCAGCGGTCTCTTCTCCGGGTCCGCCAAATTTTGCATCGACGATTTTGTATACCCAAAGGACGGGCTTATTCTGAACGTCCAATTTGTCGTAAGAAAAGGCATCAACTAGGGGGTTGTTGCGTGTCGCTATGAAGTGGAAGTCGTAGTGACTGCAAGGGCTAGAAATGTCGGATACCTTGCTGACTGAGCGCAACATTGTCTCTTTACGGCAGGGTATCGAGAAGCAGGGAATAGTCTGAGGTTCCTCAAGGGCGGACACATTGCATTTTTCCAGAAGATCAGAACCATTAGAATCCACATGGAGAATACAGCCATCTAAGCGGGAAATTGAAGCATCGTCCTCGATAAAGCTGGGTCCACGAACATCGGTTTCAGGATCAGGAGTCAGGCAATCCAGACGGCGCATCCTTCTCAACTCTGCCAAGCGACATCGCGAATGAGGCTTGCCATACCCTGAGAGGCGATGTACTGCCACACCCTCGAAAAACCAGCCAGCAAGCGAGCTCCTCTCCGGGAAAGGACAAACAGAGAAGAGACGCTCAGCCTCCTCAAGCCTAAGTAGTTGAAACTGCGCTCTTATACTTTCCTCCATCCATGTTGATTTGAAATCCAACAATACCCGGTCAGATTTTCCTTCATGTTCGAAGCGACGCATAACGAACGCTTGGTCGCATGAACGAGAATCACCAAATGAGAAATAAGAAAGGACGTTCTTCGTCAGACTATCGGTATTGTCGAATCTGGTAAATGAACCTCTGAATATGCGCCCACCCTCGGCATCGACAAAATGATGGAAGACGTCGGTTGGTATGGGACCAGTGTTTTGCATAACCTGACACATGTATTGTTTATCTGGAAAGATAGGTGGCTGGTGGTTTGAGAGCTTGAGCCTGAAGGTGAGAAGTAACCAGTCAGTCGCCAACCTCCAGTCAATACAAAAAGAAAAAAAAAACTCACACAGCAAGCATGTCTTCTACATTCCAAGGATCCATGATATAAATCCGATTACTAAACCGAATATTCGAATGCTTCCATTCCTTATACCCGCTCTCATTTGGCGAAACAGTCTGCACAGGAAACATATAAGAAAGAGACTCAGTCAACCAGATTGACGAATCCAAAGGTTTTTCTTGACTCCAAGGCGAATCTACCAGTGACCAAATGCGGTCAGCCCTATCAGGAGGCATGTCAGGAACGTTAAGGTCCTCCTCAAAGTCAAACAGTGAGGAGGACATCTCCCAAACACCGTTCTTGTCAAACATGTAGGTCCTCTTGGAAGAGGTAGTCAACATCGTTGGTTTTTGCTCAGCCATCCTCGAAAGCAGACAATAAACAAGTGCAGACGATTTCCCTGCGTGAAAATGAAAGTTATAACCGAATCCAAGAAAAAAGAAAGAAAAGACTTGCCCACACCACTCTGCCCACTCAACACCACACCTCCAACCTCCCTGTCTCCACCAGCACATTGAATCCTCTGGAACGCATATAGAACTTCATCACGGAGAAGCAACGCGCCATTGGTGTCGTTGAAGATATGAAACTTCTCATAGACGATGTTTTGCTTGATGCGCAAGACCCGGTCGGACACTGGGAGAGCCATGCACTCCTCAATACGCTTCTTCCCAGCTGGACCCCACCAATCCAGGTAGAATTGTTTCCAGGATAGGGTGGTTTTACAAGCCCATCGTCTGTAATGCTAAACGGGTAGAATAGTTGTGAGCGATCGAACTTTTGGAAAAGATTGACACAGGGCATACTTGATCCTTACAACCAAATTCAGGGCCAACCTCTTCAAAGCCCCAATTGGAGGAAGCAGAACACGTCGATGGAGGGCGTTGGGGGTGACAATCCATGGCAAGGAAGATACATGTCTAACGTACAACTCAAAAAGCTCAAAGTGAAGATCGCGGTTTGAAACTAAGATGACGTAGGTTGCAAACGCACGCCCATTTTCATTCATCAAAAGCTTCGAGGCTCACAAGACTTCAAAGACGGTAACACAACAGAAAGGGCCAAGATTTTATATGGTAGGCGCATTGGTACACAAGTTAGAGATTGATACATCCGATATAGCGAGAAAGGACACAGAACGAAGCGAACGAAAGAAATGAGAGACAGATATATATATACGAGGGAGAGGATATAACAAACATTGGAACAAAACATGGAAAAAGTGAGGAGGGTAATAATACGTAAAGGTGAATGAGCGAGGTGGATGAAAGGTTGGGTCATAATCATAATATCAGGGGTAGCGCCGTAGTCATTATGGCCCGTAATAAGTCAAAAGAAGGAAGAATCGAGAAAAGGAAAGAAAACACAGAGAAAGGTGCGAAAGAAACAGAAAAACCGTAGCCATAACCAAGAAAGAAGAAGAAAGAAAAGAAAAAGAACGGGCGACGGCGCACAGGCAAAAGTGGTATCAAGATCAAAACTCAAAAAATCCAAGAGAACAAATAGCACACAGCTCAAATCACCGCTTCGCAAACACCTTCTTCAAAAGCCCTAGGACCTTGGGCACGTTCAGTTGGACATACTCGAGGTCCAAAAGGTGTTTGTTGTCTTTTTGCTGCACGACAAACAAAGGACGTTAATTCCTGGACACCGTCAAGCAGAAAGCATTACAAACACACCTTCTCTAATAAATCATCAATCTTAAGATCCATCTCCAGGATGGCCTTCTCCCGGCCTTTATAATGAAGTGCGATGATGAACGTGCCGGGCGTAGGTGACGTGATGTTGAAATAGATGTTCGGCCGCCTGAATAAAAATAAAATAAAATAAGCACCCAATTCCGACACTCCGGTTAACGGACATGAAAAAAAAAGAAAAAAGCGGTTGACAAAAGGGTACTAACCGGTTATCAGGCACATTGCTCTCCACAATAATACCCTCCTTCTCCAACTGCGCATGCGTAAACCGATACGGACCAAGCACAACAGCCTTTGCCTGCTTCTTCTCCTTGCCTCCAACAGTAACGACCCCCACACCCGTCGTGCTCCCCTTATCCTTGGACGCCGTCAAACGTACGTTCTGCAAATACGCCTTGTACTGCTCCAACTGCGACCTCAAATAGTTATTATGATCGCATATCGTCTTGTACACCGCGTCCAACGATTTGGTCTCCAGCACGACCTTCTCCCTGAGGTTTCCGAGATGCACGAGTTCAGCAGCCACTTCTTCCTGCATGAGCCTATACCCATCTGCAGCTTCGACGATCTTTTGCTCTTCCAGTTCTCGGAGCATCTCTTTAACCTTGATGCCTTTTCGCACGAGGACCGGATCTTTCGTCGTTGCCGCCCGTTCAGCTATGGCAGCTAAATCGTAAGGTCGTTTCGAGTTGGCATTGGGCAGAGAACGGATGAGCTGGACGAAAATGGACTTGGTTTCCATGTAGAGCATGTCGCTTGATGACACCGAGTCCATGAGCGCGCTCTGGATGTCTTGGACGGGTGTTTCCCAACGGCTGTACAAGTTGAGCTCGATCGTCCTGTTTTCTTTACGAGGTACTTGGGCAGGTGCAGGGCCCAGCTCGTCAGTAAGAATGCGAAGATGTTGCTTATCGTTGGGTGACTTAAAATCAAAGTCAATTTACCAAGTCCGAAGCCTAAGTGAAATCGGCGTACCAGTGTTTCGATGTGTTGAAGAATCAAAGAGTGCGTATTGTACAACTCGTTTAATGTAATATGAATCATCAGATCCTTTTTTGAGAGGGCCATGTATTGATCCATCTGAACCGTTCTTAGTAACCTGAGTCACATAAAAAAACAGCGATACGTACCTCAAGGGTATCATAGAAGTCTCCGACTTCACAAAGGCTGTTGAGGAACTGGTTGATGCGGGCTTTATTATTCTCGACGAAAGGGTTGAGGGTAATCATGTACGCCTCCTTTGAGTACGAAGGTTTGTTTGCAAGGTTCTGCAACATTTTCGCAATCTACCAAAATTGTCAGCCATTAAAGTAAAACAAGGAATAATATTAGACAGACCAGGGTAAGCGTCCGACGAGGATGCTTTGCGGGGACACCCTCCACAAGCATGTAGGCTTGTGGTGTGACAATTGCGGGGTTGATGAAGCGAAGGAAGAAGAACCCGCCAATAAGCGAGCAGATGGCATAGTCAGTAGCTTCAGGGTATTTACGCTGTTGCAAAAAAATTAAGCCCACTGTTGGATAAATACTTTGACTTGAAACTTACTCGTGTCAAACTGCGGATTTGTTTACAGATCCACCGAATTCCGTAAGGTACACTCTCCATACTCTCGATGATAGTCAACAGGAAACTGTTGGCAATCTCCATAAGCATAGTAAGACGAGGAGCGATGATGGCCTGTACATCAGGGTTTTCCGCTGCAACCTCTGGAGCGACTCCACGAGGCAGATTGGAAGGCAGCGACCCTGTTTCTTCCTCGATTTGGTTAATCATTTGTTCGTAAACCTGATGACAAAAAGTGTCAAAGGCGCTGCCATGAAGATGAGTCAGAGAGACGGACCTTGACTGGGTTGATTTCGAGATTAAGGTCTTTATGTTCAATTAAGCTATTGATGCGCTCGGCGAGGACGCTCTTGAGATAGCCCTGCCCTGGGCCACGGCGGGTATAAGTCGTCATCATGCGAGAAACAGGAGTATTGGCGCGGAGGAGTGAACCGAACTCGGTAGCCGTTTCGAATTGGGCGGAAAGGACGCTCTGGAACATCGTGAGGAGAAGGTGCTCTTCTCTGCTTTCGTATTGGTTTCCGTAAAGAGTGAACATGACAGTTTGAAGGAGGGTGTCGATTTCGGAGAGAGATACAAGACGACAGAGGGCTGCGATATGGCGAGGCTCTGACTGGAGAAGGAAGAAGAGGTTGGAATACTGTTGAATTTTTCGGTCGTCGGGGTAATGGCCTTCTGTGGGATCCACTTCTTCCAGCGTCCGCTCGACTTCACGTTGCTAACCAACGATAACATTATGAACATGGACATAGAATATGGAATAGAAAAGATACATACTTCGTCCAAAGCCATCCTATTCTGAATGAGCAAAGCGATCCGAGAGTCGAGATACCGCACATCTCGTTCGAGAACAAAGTTCTTTTTGGACTGGGCGGAAATCTTGCCCTTCAAATCGCGGAGTCGCTTTTGAGCTGTGCCAACATGAGTGCTAGAACCGAGAAAAGATGTGAAAATACGAACCTCGAGCCAAGTCGTCCTCAACCTCAACATCCTGCTCTGCCGCCATGCTAAAAAGTGCGGTCACACTATACCGGTTGGTATTGCGGTTGGTGAGGCGGCGAGGCGAAGAGATGCCGGGCGATGAGGGCTGGTCTCCATAGGACGACATTATGCTATGGTTATAATCCAGAGGAGGGTATCGAATGGGCGGGACGGAGAAGGATGAAGGAGGGTGCTGTGAGTGGGAAAGAAGGTGGGCGGGCGATGAGGACCTAGAACGAGA
The DNA here is from genome assembly GCA_015501075.1 of Gymnopilus junonius. Taxonomy (NCBI): domain Eukaryota; kingdom Fungi; phylum Basidiomycota; class Agaricomycetes; order Agaricales; family Galerinaceae; genus Gymnopilus; species Gymnopilus junonius. The sequence goes on along the minus strand of JADNYJ010000006.1, from coordinate 627,528 downwards.
CCAGCGCTAGGGAAATGGTGGATTGAGAGGCTGTTGAGAGGGTATCGATACGTCTCAGACCGAAAAAGGTCACAACAACCAGCAGAGATGTCGTTTCTTTGCACAGCCACCTCTTCAACTCACTCATCTTTTCGTCCGAGCGCTTTTCGTCCATGCGTGGTTCTCCCTTTTTTCTCTTTCATCTCTGCATCCTACTTTGAAATGGGAGGGATTTATCGCAGGTCCTATTAGCCTTGGCAGTCATGCCTGCAAAGCCCCTGCTTGATATCGAATGATCATCGTGATCCAACATACGTATCCTTTTATCCCAGGCCTGAAGACCACCTCGCAACCACGATACTTCTTTGTCTTGTCATCCATGTGTTCTATCTTCGTCCAGGTGCTATGTATAACTACCACTCAGCCTCCTATTGTCTTCCTTCTTTTGTCTTTCCTCAACTCGACAACAGATCAGAGCGCCCAATCAATCTGATCTAATCTTTCAATCTTTTGCACTCCTGAGCGCCTTCCGTTAATCTTGGCCATACCAGTCTCTGTTCCGCTTTACGTGCGGACTGTCAACTATGTATTCTGTCTCCCTCGTGATGACAGAAAGATGTCGATCTCCGGTGCCTGGATGGCACCCTTCCAGCTTGAACCCTCTGGAGAACAAATTCAGCAATCAGATATCAACTGCCCGTTGTTACCAACGCACCCTTCCTCTGATTATTTCACCCCAAGTACTGCAGCATGTATATTCTGTGACGTGGATCTGTGGTTAAGCTCAAAGGGAAATATTAATCAAGGATTGTCATCAGCGCCCTCCTCCATTTTGAACGATGGATATTCTCTATAAATCGGAGGATAGGTTCATGCGAAGTCTCTACCTTTCGAACTTCTAGTCTTGTCTCCCAGACCACCAATATTTTCCAGGGTCTCTGTGACAGTTCTCCTACCTGAAATATACTACCTTCCCGATCTAGATATCGTATTCGTGAGTGTCTATCGCCGAAACAATCTGGGCGAATCTTTGCGCTGCTGGCAGAGCGCAGAAAGTCCTCTTGTGACCGGGTGCAACGAGTCCTCATATCAACTCGCATTATTGCCGCCTTGATATCTGGATGGAGTCTCTTCCACATGTTGCATATACTCTCAGACATTTTGATTTTGTGGCTGAGACGAAACCCAGAGCGAATAGAAATTAGGGATAACGGCCGAACACGCTATGGATCTCTCTCCCAAGTCATGGATATCCTCTATAAATCGGAGGATAGATTCTCGCGAGGTCTCTGGTTCCTGTTAGTTGCATCTCTTGGAAAGGGGCTATTTCCTTCGGAATTCGCTCTACTAATTGATATGCCTTGAATATCTGGTCTGTCAGTAGATTAGTGGCTCGCCCTCACGACGGAGGTTCAGAGCAAGCCGGCTCAGCCGATGAACCCCAAATCTGCCGGACCCACGCCTCCCACTGCTTCCTAGCGTCACAACAATATGCTCTGAAATCTCTATAGACTTCGAACTGGAGGCCAAGTCCTGCAGACGGTCTATAAGACCATATCAATGACGGGCATTTTGCTTTATTTGCTCTGCAACTCGACCCATTGAGAACGGGTACAATGTCGTGCTGCCGCTGAATCCTGATTGGTTCCTCTGCTCCTTCCTTTTCAGTTCTCGATTCTGAATGAGTGTCATTCACCGAGCGTGGACGGAGAAGGAAATTCCCGCGGCATTGTTCCCTTATTTTTTCGATCTTCTAGCTTCATCTCAGAGTGTATCTATAGTTTTAAAGATCGGAAAGACTTCCATGGGTTGCTTTGCTGGTTCTTAGTTCTCACAAATCAGTTCCTCGTCTTCACGGCGGTGATACATGATGGTGAACCTGCCTCTAATTTTGTCATCAAGGAGCATCCTCTGAAGCTTCTTTGCATTCTGCCTCCAGGCTATGCCAGACAAACGACGGCTGTATTCTTAAACCAGAGTATGGATTCACGCGAGGGTCTCTGCACTTCCTGCCCTGCTGGCTGGGCCAAAAAATTATTCTCTTCCTACTAGTTGGAGCACCTTGAATAACCGGCCGCTCATTTTCACGGCGGAGATGCAAACAAGATAGGACCAGTCAACCCAGGCCTTCAAGACCCTATACCCTCCACTGCTTACAAATCCCGAACTCCAGGCTCTACAGATCATCGGTGATTAATTGCTCTGCATGGTGTCCCTTTGGGATTATTCCTTGAACATGGACGGAGAAAAATTGTTCCCGCGGCATTGTTCCTTTCCAGCATTCTAGCTTCATCTCGCAGACTGTATCTGTAGTTAAAAAAATCGGAGAAACCATGTAGCTTGCTTTATTCAAGACCGCCAAGGTCAGATTTTCATATCCGTTACCAGTCTTCACGGCGGTGATAGAATATAACACATGGTGCATGACTACCGATCGTGTTCAGCCTAAATCAACGCCTTCCTGCCTTATTCGTCATATCATTCTCTCAAGCCTCTCTCTGCGTTCAAGTTTCTAGGCTCTGCAGATGACCAAATTTTATTTTCATTGCTGTGCGACTCGACTCAAAGCAGTCCTTTGGGGCGCAGTACAGCTTTGCCACTCCAACTAGTCGGGCTCATGTCCTACGAACGAACATACGAACAAACGTCAGTGCCACCCTTACATGTCTGATAATCGTTGTCCTCTTTCCATTCTCGAATCTATCTGCCAGAGGCTCGATCTATCCAATATTCATAATCAAATATCTTCTTCCATCGAACCACTTGCGTCAATAATTCCACGATGCAAGGGAGTTTTGTTCTGCTTTGGTCCCAGACTGTCAACTAAACTCTGACGATGTGGCCTTCGTCACAACAATCACCCCATGAGTCCGTTTCAACTCCAGCCTTGCCCCATATGCCAGGTTGTTGTTCATAATGCGGAAAAACTTCTTCCGTACACATTCTGTGCTCGAGGTGATATGTTCGGCGTGTGCACTGACTCCGAATCCGTCAATGATGACTACTGGAATTGGAGAAAAAAATTCCCGCAGACCTCTGCTGTTTTGCTGGTCTTCTGCTTCCATCTCGAAAATCAACACCATCTGTGAATTTTTTTTCGGAGTGTCCCTGTATGTAGCGTTTTATCCTCGTAAACCAGTCACGCTTGCTGGCCTTCACGGCGGCGATACTATTACTCAACTCTAATAACTGGACAACATGTTCTTACTGATAAGTAGGCCTTGCTTGAAGATTTTGTAAATTACTTTTCTGCAAGCTAGTCGCCTGACTCCCTCTGTGTCCCGGAAATGGCTCTTGAAGACACTGCCCCCATTTACATCATCCATGTCGTTGGGCTCGAAAGGTCACAATATGGTAGTTTCTACGAATGCTATTAAGGTCACCTTTACGATTGTTATGGCACGCTTGGACTCGGACTCTTTAGGTGGCATTCTCCCATTTAGAGGTTCTATCATCCATGAATCTGTTATTCTAATTATATCTCCACATTCGTACGCGTGCTGAGCGCCTGTCCAGCCCATTCTGCCGTGCGGGGATGCATTTGCATGCACGCAGGATAACAATGATTCCATCTTACCTCACGGCGAGGGGATTTTTGATCCTGATGGCTGATGCTCCTCCTCCAATTGGTTTCGATGATCGGCTGTCTTGTCTGGACTTCTCTTTGGATGATTGATTCTTATTTCCTAAGTGTTATTTTATTCCTCTCAAAGTCCAGTTTCCAGCGGAGTTCCAGCACCCATCTCCGGCATCAAGCTTCTATCTGTGAATTCTTTGTGATAGCTCTGCCCATCAACAAGGGTCTCGGCCGACTTTGTTATCCCTGCCGAAGGTCTGCTGCAGACTCACGATATGGGAATGAATTCAAAGATGTTACACCCGCGTCTTTGTTCTCCTTCCTCATCACGGCCTTTTCCCAATATATTCGACGAACCTAGGCCCAATCATTCTGTCATTCTACAAAGCTTCGACTGCTGAGCGCCTCCCCAATCAACTCCGGCCCACGATCAAACTTGTTCCGCTCTAGCTGCGTCGGACTGTCTGTTCATCTTCTCTTCTCTTCATGACGAACGTTGGCGATCACCCAAATATAGAATTTGCTCCCCGTCATAACGGTTAGCCTGAGCACAGGAAGGTGCTGCTGTAGAACTTGCCTCAGCTTGAAAGATGAAATTTTCGTACCCCTTCGCCTTCTAATAGTCACGTCTGACTGATTATAATAGTGTCTCTTCTCAAGCTACGATTTAAACGATAAATATCCATATTTATGCTGCCTACGATTGATTCAGTACAGGGTTCAGGAAAGACTGCTCCGGATCTGTGTCCTGTCACCGCTCGGCGAACTCACACGGCGGCTGCGAAGCTGTTTAGCAAGCGACTCTCATGTCACCCACCCTTGGACGTATTCTGACACCGCTTGTCTTTGTTCTTCTCTCGGGTTCTTTTCAATGCTAGTGCCCAATTTTATCGCCAGGGGACGATCAAGTCTAATGTTATCTTCCAATCTTCGACCGGTAAGCGCCTCAGCCAATTACGCCATGTAAATATTTTGGTACCTCATTACTTACGGACTATCAACTTCACTGTGTTCATCATGTTGGGCTTTCAATACTTAATCATATCCAATCACCCTGGAGTTGTTTCAGTTTGAATGATGATTATTTTCCTGAAGGTCGGAATATGAACTCTTACGACAACCCACATCTTCTGGTCGTACCACGGCAAATCACAATCAGGGAATTCTCCGCAATAGGCTATGGACGCGGTACCTCCCTCGATGAAACCAGTTGCTCACGTTCTCGGCGCTGGTGCCTAAAGACATGTCACTGCCGATCTGGCTTTCCAAAATTTCTATACCAATTTGGTAGGTAATTGTACCCTAAAATCCAAGACCTGTAATTAATCATCTTCTCTGTGTGCTCTGCAGCTCTACTCCAAATGGGTACTAGCATTTAAATACGCTACGCGGTTTTGCCATCTTACCGTCGTTCATAGAACGTTCGGCATAGGTGTTGCCTAAATCTCCTGCTACCCTTACTCGGTGAGATGTCCATGAACGCCCTGGATTTCTCTGGCATCGGTGCATATATCCGCGAATCGCTGTGCCCGTCAAACCTTTTATTCACACCGATAATACTAATAGTAACCGGCCTGCCGTACAATCAAGGGGAACAACAGGGAAATAATGATCGCTTAGTCTCGCGGGTTTCCTGGCTCCATCTCTATTCCCGTCTCAAACCCAATAAGGATCTCCTCAGACGACCTTGTCGTACATATCCTAACTACAGTGTCACTATATTGTCGGGGTCCTCGAGTCTTTTCGCCTCTGCGTAGGCCTCCGGCCTTCTCTGCGATTCATTTCCGGGGAAGATAACATGCAAAGAGCTCTTTTAGCATTCAAAACTTATGCTTTTTTATCGGTTCTGCGGTCAGGCAAGTGGTCCTTCTGCATTCTGGTCCTGTTATAGTTCTATCAAAATGTTTGACGATGCAAATATTAGCCGCTAATAAGTCACTTGTCTTCCAGAGCGTTTCGTTACTTTTTTTTCTTAAAAGTAATCAAAGCAGGGTTTTTTCACTTGGTGCATACGAAGTTTTTTTTTCGCCTGCGGTAGAAGGGTACAAGGAATTTCTATATATATATATTGACACATATGCATCCACTTTTCTTGTACATACCGCACGTTTCACAGCAATATCAACGTTGAGCGGATGAAAAGTATGGAATTTTCAAACACTCCGCTACTCGCCATCTCGTGGCATAGAAATAGTGTCTTCAATGGCGAGCCCCAACTTCGATATGCGCCCTTGTGTAAACAAAGTCGCCGATCGTTTTTTATTCTGCTCCGATCTCCGCTTGTCGACCAAGTGGACAAATGGACTGAACTTTCATGCTCACATCGCAACATTTGTGTGACTCCATAAAGCAAACATGAACCAAGCATACTTTGAGTTCTATTAAGCAAATAGACTTGCGGCGCGCCGTGCGATATAATTGAGTAGTGAAGGTCTAGAACCTTCATATTAACCCTCAATTCTGGGGTATTCTCTTTGGCTCGGGGTAGTATGACCATGTACATACAGTTTCCGAACTACTGGGATTAGTGGGAAAGATGGAGTGGGTTCACCCTATATTCCCATTTAAGCTCTTCAAGTTACTCATCTCCACATTGCCATAGCCTCAAAAAAGGCTCTGTACAAGAGTGTAAGGCACATATTTCTCAGAAGTTCTGACTAGATTGACTCATGTGAACTGCCTCTCATCATATGATTAAGGTCAAATTCTAGATAGAAATTTTGATGAGGCCATAGCTTTACAAGGCTGTAATTGTGGCCTCCGGCGGCGCCTCTAGCTACAACGTGAATCACAAGGGCACCCCGCGCAATATTTTCCCACCATTGATGGTCTGCAGAGACAGACTGAAAGGGAATATAATAGGACCACCTATATCATTGTTGCATCAACTAGGGCAATGACATAAAACAATGAGAATCAGAGACGTAGGAGCAGACACCAAATCACGCTGTAGTTCATGCATCGGTTTAGGGATAAATAATACAACTCATCGCCATATGGACTTGTACATCCCGAAATATTCGTCCACTCGGTTTAAGTATTGATTCTTGCCTCATGCTTCAAGCCCTATCTCAACTACGCCAACGGATCTACAACGTTTCGCCATACTCCGGGCGGTCGCATGGTCAATTTCGCGGAAAGGTAAGCAAGTGCATGCAGCTCCATCGTGTATAGCCACATTCAGGCAAATGTCGTGGTCAGGAATCCATTCCGGACGTTAAGCGCCCGTCGTGATGGGCTACAGTTCTGCAAATTGTGTCAATCTTGAACTGAGCTAGTCAGATTTATCATTGATATAAAGGGATAAATCTCCGGTTGAACTTTCCTCAGCGACACTATCTTCACACTGGTTGTGGGGGCCCGATGGAGCTCAGTTAAAGTGGACTCAGTCCGGCACAACCGACGGAACAGTATGCGCGGAGTCTGTATATTGCCACGTTTTTTCAATGATGCGCGGCCGATCACAAGCGAGTCATTACGACTATTATAGCCGAATCCCGTCTTTACAGCGGCAGGCTATTTCGACACAATTCTATTGTCAGATTCTCGACTACCGCCACTAACTTACATAACAAATACACTGGACCTGTACTGGACACCACTTAAGGAAGGCCTCACTCAATACTAAAAACTACTGATGAAGAGACGAGGCTGTAGGAGGAGCGTGGAGGAATGAATGGAAGGTTCATGTTTCGATGATAAAATAGTAATGATCAACGGACTCAGTATTGGACGACACTCCTTCCAAGTCGAGACATTTGGTCCCGAATCTTTGAGCGTTCCGTGTAAATTTATTTACATTACCCACGCACGCCCCGAGGCAAGCGTCGTTGAGGAGGAGATACCATGCTGAATCCTGATACAGAAAGGGGGCTGATCGGGCAACGAAATAATCCCGAGAGGCCTCGAGGAGAGAAAGGAAACGGACATCTGGTGACAGAAGTGGAGAAATGACATCAATGGTGTCCGCCAAAATAATCTCTTGACAACGACTAGGCACCACTGATGAATCCATAAGTTTTCCCCAAATTACAATTGCTTGAGCAGCCTGTTCATATTTGATCAAACGCAGGAACCACAATCCGAGGTAAGTAAATCAAATTCCTAGATGCGGTGTAATAAAGTTCGATTTGGGGTTTTTCTATAGTGTAATAAACGGACACGTCGAGAAGCCAGAGTAACGAATAAGTAGACGGCATTTGGAATATGGTGCTAAGAGAACACGACAGGAAAAACGCGACGTCGAAATGACCGATATAGCAGGAAACGAGAGACAGTACAAAGGGTGAAGACGAAAAACTCAATGCTATCTATGTAGTTAGTATTCAGATTCTGAATAGGGCCGAATAAAATCGGGATGATTCTCGAAGACATCTTCTCGTGGTCGGTCGTGGTCCATGTAGCGGACCCTGACTGGGCTGTTGGTCATCTAGGAAGAAGAACAATGCAATGAATAGCTGTGTTTGGCATAGAAAGAGCCTCTACCATTCCGAGCCCCTCGAGAATCGCGACAACGAATCCCACAAGCCAGCCATTACCCATGACGTTGACATGAACCTTTTGATTCTAATCTCTCGTCTTAAGTGAATGAAAGCGCAGAAAAGAGGAAGGCTCAGTACCATAATGAATTTGCGCCACTGCAGAAATAAGTAGTAAGCGGTCAGAGAAATGGGGAAAATACTTGCTTGCTCACGTTTCTAACTAGCGTTCCTGAAGGTTTGTACCCTGCTACGGTGGGGGGAGAAGGACCGGGTGCAGGATTGGGGCGGGGTGGTGGTGGAGCACCGCCAGCGGGATACCTCGGCGGTCCATATCCTGGTGCTGGACCAGGAGGAGGATAGTTGCCTCCAGGTGAACTGAATCCAGGAGGGTAGACCCCACCTGGGTATGTGCCTTGAGGATAGTTGGCGTTAGGACCGTAATCCTGCTGGTGACCAGGGCCTCCTTCGAGGGTACGGCGATTGTCTCGACGCTGAACGCCTTGGCGACCGACATTGGACGCTGGCAGCAACAATAGTAAGCATGATGTTCAAAAAGAAAGAGAACCCTTACCACCGGTCATTTGGAAGCAATCGCGAGCAATCCTCTTGCTTCCCTTTGGGATATTGGGGCCATCTCCCATGTCGGGTGGAGGAGGAGGTGGGTGAGGGCGATTTTTGGGGTCGTAGGTAACAGAGGGCATTATTTAGAAAACAAATTGGAGAGAGCGGAAGAGGGGATAGACAAGCAACCTGCTAGCATAGTTTAGCGGAAGTGGGCAAATTTATGGCCTTCCTGTTGTTTGCTGTGTAAACCTGATCAAGGCATATACCGAGTCAATTGATAAATTCTTTGAGATTTAAGGCAAACCAGATATTACCTGTGACAGAATACGTCCAGTATCGCGAAACCCAAAGAGAACACTAAACTTTGGAACAATTCATCAATCACGGTAGTTGTAATGGGACAGGTACATAAGGAGCTATAATTTGGTCGTGCTTCTCCCGAAAATTGTACCCAAACGCAACAATGCAAGCAGTGTTAGATATGTCGTAAGGGGAAGTGACCATTTTCAGCTCCCCACATACTAGTCTCTGTGTGGCGGAATTAAGCTCAAGTAATTCCAGACTGGTCGGAATGCAGGCTGTACCTGCTATCTGGGGCTGCGGAATTCAAAGAAAATCGTCTTCTACATGAGGCTACTGGTGGCATCGCGTAAGTGATTATTCTGGGTGAATTTCTTCGCCCTTGTTCCAAGGAGGGCAAATCCATGCTTCGGCACCATCCGAACCTTGAGTCCATATTCTGTAAACTTTAAGTGAGTTGGAACATAGGAAAAAATATTTGGTCTTCATGCCCTCTACCATATAAAAGTTACAGAGACCATGTCATTGGGATGCGCACCTTTCGTGACGATGCCTGAGAGTAGAGATCGTCGCGAAAGTTTCAGAGCCAAACGATGCCGTGGGGAGGGGGAAATTTTTCAGAAGGAGCAAAATGGCTACAACAAAATTTATGCGCAAGTGACCAGAGCGCTGGTTCCGACTAGACATAGGCATTTTCTGGCCAACCTGGCGGTAAGTTGCTGTCATTCTGCCGCCACTAAGTACGTTGACATGGGCACTGTTGATTTGTTGACAGTTTCGGATATTTGGCAGCACAGTAGCTGTAAATCGGAGAGATCAAGCATTTCAGTTAATAGCTGTTCTGCTGGAGGGCACCCTCAGGTTCGAGGAAAGCACGCCAGGCGCGCTTTGTCAATGCATAAGTAGTCGGGATTCGGCACTGCAGCTCCGGTTGTGCCTTCGGTTAATAACGAATCACGTGAGAATCGATTAACTGGTACGCGTCGAGCGTCAGTGTAACTGCATTTGTTTTCCATTATCAATGTCCAACTTACTATCCATACCCTTCAAAAGGACTTACCCAGTGGAAATAAAGGAAGCGACCCGCAAATACATATTCGATCAAGGAGGGGCGCACCCAGACGAGTTCAAGGAAGACATCAGGACATGGCAGGAACTCAGAAAAGATGGCGTCGGTGGAGTCGTACACGATAATCGGCTGGAATCCTCCCTATTGTCGGTAGCTTTGATTACTCTTGACTTCTCTGATGGATATATATGATCTACTTGACAGATACCATGCGCAGCTTGTGTCCATTTTGACGAAACTACCGACAGATGTGAGTTCACAAGACCTTGAAAGGAAATATGTTCAAAAGTTGATTCATCTTTTCACGTAGATTCAGCTTTCTATTTCTTATGCGCCCGCATTTAGTCCTGCTGCAATTCCGATTACATTGAGGAATTTGCTTTTTGAACGTGCTTCGGTCTTGTTCAACCTTGCTGCTCTGTATTCGCAATTGGGAGCAGCCCAGGATCGATCAGCTGCTGAAGGAATTAAGCGCGCTGCTACAAGTTATCAAGTGAAATATTTTTTCTAATCGAATCATCTCCGGATCGTTAACGCCACAGCATTTCAGCAAGCCGCGGGAACCTTAGCATATCTTCATTCTTCAGTGCTTCCAAAACTCGCCTACACCCCCGACGACGAAGAAATTCCCCTGGATCTGTCAAGTGACTTTATTAAGGGCCTTGAATGGTTGATGTTGGCACAAGCTCAGGAGTGTACATGGCAGTTGGCCAAAATAAGTAGGTCTTCTACCAATACGAGCAACAGGCTTCACGCTAAATTCAATCTAGGCCAGTACAGAAATTCTCTCATTGCAAAGATTGCGACAGCGGTGAATACCTGATTACCTCTCACCCCGTGATTCAGTTTCTGGAATGAGTTTTTTAGGCTTCGTCCGTCTACCATTCTGCCATGAATACATTTCGGGAAGCGAATCCTTCGGTCAAGTCTTTTTTACCTTCGGTATCTTGTTTAAGGTTTCTGTATATTGCCTCTTATTGAATACGCTTAGGATTGGCTCCCTCACATAGAAACGAAAGAGCACCATTTCGCAGCAGTAGCCGAATACCGAGAAAGTATGGTCGAATACGAGGCCAGTAGGTCCGAATATCCATCTGACCTGGACTGACATGCGATCACAACTCAGATGATTTCGTAGATATGGCGGTGAACTTGGGAGACTTGAGAAGGCACAGCTTGAAGCGAAGAAGGCTTACGAAGTTGCTCGTCGTGGAAAAATTTCTGCCGCAGTTCTCCAGGATGCACAAGTATGTAAGGATTATTCACACCTTTTACACAATTCTGATTCCCTTCAAGTCTCTTCTTGAAACCGTGAAGAAAAGTGAATCGCGAGCTCGGCGGGATAATGATCTTATTTACCACCAAGATGTGCCTGCGCCGTCTGCACTCTCGCCTATTCAAGAAACAAGACTTGTAACGTCGACTGTTCCTAAGGGCCTGTTGAATCCAGAGAGCGTGATAGGCACTCGCCATCAACTATTCAGCCAACTTGCGGGATGGGGTGCCCGGGAGGCGGTCAGTAAGTTACCCATAAAATTTTAACTGAATTCCCATTTAGTCCGAGTCGATAGATATTTACAACCACAGGAAGCAAAACCTCGTTCAAGAGAGAATCGCTGATATTGCACAAGAACTACAGGACCAGGTTGACGAGTACGCTGGTTCATTTTCTCGTTATCCACTGTACTGTTCTCAACCCTATGAACAGAGAATTACGGAGACTAAATCTCCCGTCAGCTTTGGAAGCTCTTGAACGTCCCATAGGTCTTCCTCCTAGTCTACTTCAAAAGGCTGAAGAAGTAAGGCTCGAAGATGGACCAGCCAAGATTGAGGCATCCGTTGACGACGTAAAAAGATTGGCACATCAGGATTTACAAATCCTTGACGAGGTAGGCGTTGATACAGTGAAGTCATCATGGCCTTATCTAAACTGAGTACAGGCCCTGGATATACTGGACAGTGAAGCTTCTGAAGACGAGACTGCGAGGAAAGACCTTGGCCTCAGTCGCCTCAAGTCGCATGAAGCAAATATAGAGCTCATCGAGAAAGCCAATAGATACAGGAGTATCTTAACACAGGCAGCAGAGAGCGATGAATTAGTCAGGCAAAAATGGGACGAATGGGAAGAAAGCATAACGGAGCTCACGTTAGACGAAGTAAGATTCACATCAAAGTAACCGTATTATACTGATCTTAATGCAGGCAACCTTAGAAGCCTCAGTACCTTCATCAACAGGAACTTCGACAGCGCAACTAAGCCCTCAGGGCAAGCAAACACGCCAGCATGCCCGAGCCCTAAGGGCGAAATTGGAGGAGCTGGAGACCCTCCGACAAGATCGGGACCAATTGGTTCATAGAGCTAAGTCACTCGCTGCGGCAGATGACATCCAGGCTCGCATAATGAAAGCGGCTTCTGGCTTTGAACGCTTGGCAAATGTAACACCGGATATGTTTGAGGATATTTCTGATGAGGAATTATCGAAATTCGATAAATTCCTTGTGGAAATGGGTGAGATGGAACGGAGACAGCAAGACATCGTTGCTGAGATTCAGGTTAGATCTCGTAGGCTTCGTTCTATTTTCAGTTTTTCTGACCCGGAATTTCCAGAATCTCAATAAGCAATTCCTTGACTCTAGGAAAGGCGATCCCGTCATCAAAGACCGTGAAAATGCGCTTCAAGCCCTGGATCTTGCCTACTTCAGGTACCGGGAAATCACTCGCAATTTAGATGAAGGATTCAAGGTATAAATCTTTTATTGCAAAATGATCAAGCACCACTAATCTGTTGTTTAGTTCTACAATGACCTTGCGGGTATTCTAATTCAATTCAAGGAAGTGTGCAAAACGTGGAGTCATCACCGGAACAAGAACTACAGTGAGCATCATGCTTTCATTCTTGCGGAAATTCGGAAATATTCACTGATGATTGATATCTAGCGCTTTACGTTCAATGCAATCATTATCCTCACTGTCACTGCTGATGACGCCAACACGCCCAACACTCCTAGCCCTCACCAAAGAAAGCACAGCCTAGCTTTACGCCCAGCGTTCCTTCTCTCAAACTCTTGCTGGAAAATCTGCTTTAGGATTGCCTTCCCTTGACACCAGCGAATGGGAATTTGAAGAACTGAAGCTTCCTCCTGGACTAATGACAGGAAATAAGATACTTATACGGATTGTTGAGACGATTTTTTTTCTTTGGGATATAGGGAAGCACCTTTATAGTACTGCCTGGTACACACACAGTCATGTAATGAAACGATGCATATAATTTCTTTCTGTGTCAGAGTCGCCGCTGTGCGGTCTACCTGCAGGCGCAGCCATCCGATGGTTCCGCAGCTGCCGTGACTTTCGGCTTGACATAATACCATCATTATCTCGGGATAAGATAAACCTTTGCTCTCGGATCTGGATGCCATCTCGTCCTCGCCGGAAAAGCGTAGATTCGTCGTCGTCGGCGTCATCGGATTCGGAATCATATCACAAACCAAAGATGTCTGATACCAGCGGTGCACCAGGCGTGCCTCACTTTCCGTCGCCAAATCATGGCTTTGAACATCACACTGCACCCGAGTTCCCAACGAAAGCGCCTGATTTCCCTTCGCCGCCTCCGTATGCTCCTGTGCAACCTCCCCCGCCAGCTTCAGGGCACAGACTTCCTCTAACAACAACTGCTGCTTCCCTGACGAGCAGCAAACTGGCCAACCAGCATTCTTTGACGCCGACGGCAGATCTCCAATCTTCATTGGTTCAGCTCTGTTCGAGAGATCTGTCCAACCATGTAAAATTGGTCCTCATCTCCAATCTTTCGTATCGGTGCCCTACGGAGGAGGGGAGCATGTTCACAATGGCAGATACGATCTTCTTCCTTTTAGGCCTGACTTGATGGAATGGGTACCCACGTCCCATGGCAGAATTCCTCCTGGAAGGCGACCAGTTGAAGGAGGGTACGAGGAGGATGGTTCTAGGTTGTTCCATGCCGTTGGACTTGTCAATGGTGTAAAGGTCCCTGGAAAATGTGGTGAACACTTGTATGTCCCCGGTCCAGTTCCTTCTGGTTTTCTCCGTTTGATAGATTTTATTTTCCTACGTAGACGTGGATGCAGGGTGGCATTCGGAGGAGTAGAACATTCAATTGACGAAAACTACGACATATTGTGAGTTGACCGTCAATTTGGCTTTAACACTGTCTTAATAGACGCATTTCAGGTGTTGGAAGTAAGAAGTGGAAGACCCCATAAATGCATGTAAATTACCCAAACGAATGAATTTGTGTCCGCAATGGCGCTACTATCTCCCTCACGTTCAAGTGTGAGTCTGCCCCACTTGTTGTCACATCTCTCGCATGCAAGGACAAGCCAGCAACGACTTCTGAGTTCCTTGTTCACACCCATATCCAGTCTGCAATTTTTCCTTCCAAGCACGATGGAAAATGTATCAGGCCGCAAACGCATTTTGTCGTATTCACTGGCGTTAACGCTTCCGCGACTTGGGAGAAACACGATTGAAGCGCTGTTTTTCTGAATAATAATATGTGAGTACTACACTTCTGTAAACTTTCACCATGTGGTTCTCAGTGGCATTAGACAATGTCCAGGGAAGTAATCAATTTTGAGATCTTACATCGACATCGGAAAAGGCCTGTTCTAGCTGCGTTTACTGTATTTGAACACTGGTCGAACCTGGAACGGGTCGGCCTTCTGACAGGACCTAGTCTGTGCAGCGGATGGACTCCGAGTGGCTTGTATAATTATGCACACCCTAGACCAAAGACTCCCGACAAATACCTTCCTTCTCTTGATGCCGCCTCGGATGTGCTCACATGCGCCTAGTCGATGGCCTAGATCAACTATTTTCCTGATCAGAATAACTCTATTTTTTCTGTCATCGATTCCCTCAATCTCGCCATTTAGTATGTTTAGCGTGCCCTTTTCTTATAAGGCGTTGATCTGGGATAGAAATATTCGATATTCGGCGCTTCACCTTGAAAAGCAAGCCACCTTTTTACTCCATAAATTTGATGCTAATGTCTCACAAAATCTTTCTTAAATTCGCCCTTCTTATGGTTCATATCTTCGCTGGTGTTGCCAACCCCATTGGCACTGTAAGGCAATCCGTCTACAACCACTTTCCTTGCATTGCTCATGATTTCCGTTACGTGTATAGAGGGCCAGCGAGGACCTCGTACAGACTCCTGCGGGTCTCTTCCCAATATCGAATGTCCATGCCGTTCCACTAGGCGCAAGGGTACACCAAACGCCCACAGCCGTCCAAGTAATAGCTGCGAATGGCACCGTAATCCACTCTGCCCCCATCACACTGAATCCCGCAGTAATTCCCCTTCAAAAGCCTGGCAATTTGTCCAGCAGCAGTCGTCGTGCTCTGCGAAGTGGGTACGTCGTTTACACAGACTGGGAAAATATAGATCCCAGTCCTATTTCTTTCTTCGCCACTTCCTGGACAGTCCCTCCCACACCCGCGACCTATGACGGCCAACTCCTTTACTGGTTCAATGGCCTTGTACCCAATTCTTATGATGGAATATTGCAACCTGTATTGCAATTCGGCTTCTCTCCAGCTGGAGGAGGCCCCTACTATTCTCTCGCATCATGGTATCTCATCAATAGCAACGTTTACCATACGAACATTACTCCAGTGCAACCCGGCCAAGGCCTTGCTGGTTACATGACTCTGGAGCAGACCTCAATGTCCGGATCTACCACAACGTATGACTGGCAGTCGACTTTCGTGGGCTTCCCTGCGACTACTCTTTCAGCAACGACCACCCAGGTACTCAACGGTGCCTATGAAGTCTTGGAAATTTACACTACCCAGACCACTTCTGACCTACCCACTGGAAGTACGGCGTTTGAGCACATCAACATTGTCACTCAGAACGAACAAAACCCCATCATTCTCTGGAACGCGGTCAGTGATACGTCTGACGGGATCTCCATGTCGG
Organism: Gymnopilus junonius; assembly: GCA_015501075.1. NCBI lineage: Eukaryota > Fungi > Basidiomycota > Agaricomycetes > Agaricales > Galerinaceae > Gymnopilus > Gymnopilus junonius. Next base: position 611,595 of record JADNYJ010000006.1, on the reverse strand, counting down.
TCATTTCGAGTTCTTCGATCGATGGCGCGGTTAAAGTCACATATTAAACAGACGTAGAATAAATCCATCATATTGCTGAGGATATTCATACAAATCAGTGGCTAAAATGCATACAGTAATCCTACATCTAACAAGGGTGAAACAAAATCATGTGGTGAAGTGTTACAGTCAGGCATATTGTTAAAGCGTTTTAGTTCTGTCTTTACCAAGGGAGTTTGATAGTCATAGAAAATTATTGTCCACAAGTTCCTATTCGCGACCTGCTGGAATATAGATATAGAATCAGTCCAAGAAATCCTCTGAGTCATGTCCATCACCGGTCTCGTCCACGAATAGGACAAGGTTTTCAATTTTAACTTTGAATGTCCTTCCCAGCTCTTCGACGTGCACTTCTGCTCGGCCACCCCCACATTCAGCCTGAAGGACTGTGGCTCGCTTCCCATTCATCTCAGCGCGGCTCAGGCCAGTCAATACAACAATATCGTTGACCTGGAGTTGACTGGGAGCATCAACCTTCCTGTCTGACGGTTCTGGGGCTGCATGTTGCGTGCTCTGGAAAGCCTGCTTGGCTTTATCCCTCCGACTCGCAATGTCCCTGCAGTCGACTGTCGATATATTGCTTTCAGTCAAATAGATATTCAACTCTGCTGCCGACATGGAATCGACGTGTGTTTCCAGGCACGACGGCACAGTGTCTCCTTATCAAGGACGTCCTCATGGCCACGCCGTTGTCCCTGAGGTATTCCTTGAGCTCGGATACCTTCATACTGTTGTAGAATGCAGGAGATGAAGCTGTATGGCTAATGGCGCTGACATACGAAGGAGGGTTAGCTGATGGAGGTGGAGGAGCAGGTGTACGATTGACTGGAGGTGGCGGAGGAGCAGGTGTACGATTTACAGGAGGTGCAGAGGGGCGAACGGCAGACGAGGAGCAGGTGAACGGGCTCGTGGTGGTGGGGAAGTAGGTACGCTGAGTGTTGCGCGGTGGCAAATGGATGGCTGTTGAACCGGGACGATCAATCTGCATGAATTTATGTGCCAAGCTGTGTCGCTTGGCGTTGTAGCAGTCTCTGCAGAGGTCAAAATCTTCACAAACCTCACACTTGAAACGAGCCCCGTCGATGAACTGCCAGCCGCAACCATCACAATTGCAGGCATGCGAATTAGCATTTTTGACGGGAGTTGTCTCGGGATTCATAGCAGGCGGACGACTGATCGGGGGTAGTGGTGGGCCAGGACGGGGTGAACGAGCAACGAGATGGTATGGCTTAGCACCCGGGCGCTCAATTTGCATGAATCGATGGGTTAAATTGTGACGTTTGGCGGTGTAGCAGTCCTGGCATAGGTCGAAATCTTCGCAATCTTCGCACCTGTAACGAGCTGTTTCATAGTGCTTCCATCCACATCCGTCGCAGGTAGACATATGGGCGTGAGGGGACGTTTGAGGTGACGAGATGGACGTGTTGCTAAGTACATCAACGAGCATATTCAGAAGCGGCTGGCACTGGCTTTCTGGCATTGTATTGCATCCATTATTGCATGAACAGACTCCGCTTTTCCCGTCGCAGTGGGCGCAGTGATGGCTTTCCAGCACCTGACGTGTAATGGGGAATGTATAAAAGTGTTCGAGCCAGGAGGACTTGAAAAACATGACGGTAGTGACATCTTTGACTTGCCCGGCTATTGCGATATTTCTTTGGACATGGACAATGTCGCAGGCGGTCGAGACGGTAACAAATTTATTTCTTGATGCTCCCGTAACTACTTCACCCTGGTCGTCGAGGAAGATGAGCTTGTCCAAGAACACGTCAGGGCTGAACTCGAGGGCGTACTTGAAAACCAGAGCGACACGGTGGGGTGCAAGACGTCGGTAATTCTGGAAGTCAACCAAGTCGTCTACTAGGATGTTGAGGCCGACGCCGACCGTTACGCAGTTGAGATAATACATAACTCGAGCGACATCATCGTCGGGAATGACCATAGTGACGCCGCTGGCCTTGACATCGACAGAGTATAGTGCAGCAGTGGCCATTTCGCTCTGGAGGCGGCAGCTGATTCTTGGATTATGGTAGTGGGGAAGAGGCAGGGAACATCAACAATAAGTAGATAAGGCAGATTGAAATACGGAAATCGGTACGGAAATACGAAGGATCATTTGACCCCAAAAGGGTGCTTGCTGTTGAGAAGCTTGCTGTTGTTCCTGGACCTGACAAGTTGTTGGCCTTTACAAATGTGCACTGCCGTCGGTGCCTGGCTGCCCTGGGTCACAGGTTTCCGCGAGGTCTTGATCATTCAGTATGTATGTATTACGCTTGAGTCTGATAATGATCACACCTATGGGTTCAAGTATTGTATCATCACGCCCACTTGATGCAAACCTGGCCGCCTCATAGAAGAGTGCATGTTAGTGACCAGCAGTATCGGTCACGACCAACCGCATGTTCAAGGTCAAAGACGATAACGCTCGGTAAGCGCTTTAAGCGTAGACTCTCATCTGAGTCTCGCCGAGCTGCAGACAGTTGTAACAAGATGTGAGAAGTTCTGTAAATAGCTATGCTGAACACCCACTTTGAAGAGAATCATAAATCAGATGATGCATACATTACTTCTATGACACAATGTCAATAGCGACGAGAGGCAGGGATAAAGTGAAAGGCTGAAATCTTCAGAATCATCCCCAAGGAGGCTTGGGGGCATTGCTCTACATCGCATTTTAACCAAGGTCGCACTTACATATTTTGGGAAAGAAATGACAATCATGGCCATCGTTCGTTCAACTCTGTTGTAAGCCAGAATTCAAACTCCGAGTGCGGGACTTCCGAATCCTAAGGTACACAGCCCGCTTTGGGCCACGGTTGATCGTTTCTTAGGTTTATTTAATTGAAATGGACCGATTCAGTATATTTGTCTAAATCGTAGATAGTAGATACAGACATGAAAAAGTGCGTTTAGAGACTTGAGGCCGAGTCCTTCAGAATGATGAATTCAAGCACTCAAGCCCAGCCCCGGACCCGACGACAAGGGAGCACAACGAGAGACAGGCCTCTCTTCCCCGGGGATAAAGGGGAATCGTCCTACAGCGAGATTGAGATTTCGCAATGGTGCAGTTCCGTTCGAAAAGAAAAAAGGCACAGAGTAAAGTATAAATGTAAACAAAGCGGTTCTTTTAAGCGCGATGGATGAGATCTGATTATCTTTGCCGTTCGGTAGGCAGCTTATCATCCATCATGCCCAAGGGTCTCACGAGCGGCTATGCCGTCGGAAAGGAGTCGGACGATAAAATCGTGGAATAGGGAACAGCTGCCAAAGAAAAAAGGAGTCAGCTAATGGGAAACACAGCGGTCAAGGAAAGAACTCACCACTGGTGGGGACGCCCACTTGGTGACGAACAAACGATGCTCAAGCAGGCCCAGCACTCTCGACCGCATTAAGCCCTCAGTCGAGTAGGCCCTTGGACGTTATGGAACGGTTCCCGAGTATTAGCTACACAGGTCATCTTCATAAATAGAAGAGCCTGATAAGTAGGCAGGCGCCACCCATGTTTGATTACACTGGATGGGGTCCGAATATTTGCTACACAGGTCATCCCTCACGAGGAAGGGAGCCTGACAGGTAGGCAGACGACCATCCATAACGCCCAAGTAGAGAGTGAGTGAAACATATTTGGAGGTTTGAGGATTCGGAGATTCAGAGATTCAGAGAAGCGGCCGCGATGGAATGGGTTCCGGGATCATTACACAGGTCATCCTCGCCGAGAGGAGCCTGATAGGTAGGCAGAGTGACCATCCATTACTAGTAGAGAAAAAGAGAAAGAGTCAGAAGGAATGGCGTAGTTGATCAGATCAGAGCGCGGCGAGTTGAGATCTGGTGGACTTTACACAGGTCATCCTCCACCTGCGTTGTCGCAAGTGGAAGAGCCTGATAGGTAGGTAGATCGACCGCGCCCAGGATGACTCAGAGAAGAGAAGAAAAAATGCCCGAAGGCGTGGTAGTACTGAACATGGGAAAGAATCAGTCGATGAGGAATATAACAGACATAAAAAGAACGCACTTGTTGATTGTGACGGTTAATTGCCAGCCATCCACTCAAAAGAGTCGGCATGGCTGGCATGTTGGGCGCAATGGAAATGGGGTCAGGGAAGCTTTACACAGGTCACCCTCACAATAGACGGGCCTGATAGGTAGTCAGATCAACCATCATCCATAACGCCCAAGTAAACGCCCGGAGGCATGGTGGAGATTACTGTTGAAGATGAGAAGGGCGTCAGTCAATGAGGAAGATATCGAACACCAGGCGACCTCACCGTTTTGGTAAACGCCCAGTAATCTACCCGCCCTGTGAGGAACTGCTCATGGCGTCACAGTCGAACACCATGAGAGTCATGCCAGGCAAGAGCGAGCGCACAGAAGAACGTCTCTTGGGGAGAACGTCTCGAGGGCAGATGGTGGGGGGAAGAAAGCAAAGTCGGAATGAAGGGGCTGACAGGAAATGGCTGCCCTTTTATCAGTCACCATCCATGGCCCACGAGCCGTTGTACTCCTTATGGCAAAATCTCGATCTTATTATTCTGCCGAGGAAACACACCTCCATGCTTTTGCTTCCATCCCCAAATCACTATCAATTAAGATCGATACAACCGCCGCGTGTACAGGAAGAACCTGTGCCCATGCGGACAGTGTGGCTGTATTGTTCCTAATTCATGTTAATTTGTGGGCGCCTTCTGACAGAAAATTCGGGCTTGTGATTGATGAATAAGATATTTGTTCTCCGCTCAGACAAAAAGGTTGGAAAGGCCGATGTCCACGCGGGCTGAGCAAAATGGAGAAAAAATTATGGATAAAGAATTGCATACCAGACCATAATCGGCGGGAGATGAGACGTGTAGCTTGCAAAAAAATATGTTATAATGCCACGTGAAGTTACCACCGCGTAATGTGACAAGCGAAAACTCAAATTGAATTTTGAAATTTACTCAACTTTACTCTCGATAGTCGCTTCGAAGTTGAAGTTGAACTAAAACCTCCCAAAATCATGCCACTTCATTTGAGAACAGTCCTTCGCCTTCAGAGGTGATGGAACTCGGGCCAGCATCTGTCAGTGTGGAAGATAGTGCCAACGAAGCAAACAACGAATGTCCCGGTTAAAAGGCCCCCGGACATATAACCAAAATGTCGGATCCAAAAACGGACAGATTTTCGAAAAATCCGGCCGTAGGCCGGAGGCGAAACGGACGGAAAACGTAGGTTTTGAGCCGTCAGCCCATGTGCGAGGTCCGGACATGACATTTAGAATCCTGGTAGGCCAGATCTCTAAACGGACAGATGTTCTACCGGTTGGGTTGGCGCAAAGTTCGCTTAATTGATGACCGGTGCGGGTGGTCTGAGCTCGCCTGTTCGAACCCTTGCCACGCATTTTTTTTTGCTTGTTTTAACGGTCTTTTTAGCACGATTAAAAATAAACATAAATTTGCAATATATCAAAAAATTTATGATTTCCATGCCTACGCACTGAGCACAAGTTGCAAGCCTCCTACTCACTGGTATAGCGCGATCTTTTACTGTCTCTGGAGAAACACTCATGTAATCTTACTTCTTACCCTTCCAAGCACCTTTAAAATGTTCAGGACATCATGAAATAACGCGGGGAGCCCAAAAAACCGCTTTCTGAGCAAAATTTAGCATTTTTAAGGCCGAATCCGCAGTCCGGACAAGATTTCATGGGTAAGGCTTAGGCCGGGGTAAAAACGGACGGAAAATCCGAAAATCGGTACGGACAGAAATTCCAAAATTTGGCTATTCTGGGATCCGACATTTTGGTTATATGTCCGGGGGCCTCGGTTAAACCCATATTCTGTGGCTCGACGAAATCTTGACGACATCCCAATTGGAATTGGAAGCTATAAATCAAACGCAGTCTTCCGCTCCAAACAACATCATCCCATTAGCTCCCGAACACGACATGCCCTGCATACACACACCCTCGTCTACTTCTGACTCCCTCTTTTAATTCTATTCTGGTGGAATGACTCCGTCAGGTTCCACGGTTACGCGCAAGGGTTGACACTCCTATATTGATTATCATATTGGTTGGCCATGAACCTGCCCTGGCTTTCAGATTTCCATCGGGCCTCGGCACTGACAGTCCTCCTTGAGCTCGATTTGGTATTCGTGATTAGTCCAACGGCCGCCCTCAACCCCCGCATGACTGGTTGCCTTTCGGCTGGTTCCCTTTATCTCTTTTTGTACTCACGTCCCAAGGTCCCTGCACTTACCGAAAGTCTCGGGATAATTTTTCACAATTTTGGGGCGGGCCTTGATGCACAGGACGAGGATCTGACCTTTTGCGCACCTTTGAGACGTTCCTCGTGATAGATCTCCATATCACTTCGAACCTCTAGAAACTTTAGGTTATTACTAATTTTTGTATTTTCGACAGAGATTCTAGAGTAGTAATTGCTTGGTGGCAATACAAATACGAGCATTTACACGATTTCGAGTATCCGAAAGGACAGCAATTCACGTCTTGAAGGCCAGCTCCACTGGCAATTGTACTTTCTCGACTGACTGACCGTTTGCCGGGCGGGCCCCAGGTTCACATCATACAATGTCACAGTTTTTGCATTCACCACTGTTAACGAATCCAAAGTAATTTATGAAGAACGGGGTTCAACTTGGTATCATGTTTTTCGTTTCTTTCTCGAAGTGCTAGTTTCTGAACTGGCCTCATACTAGGAGCTTCCATAAGCAGGGCGCGATCTGACCCTAATATGTCATTAGATGCAGCTAATGTCATCTTGTATACGGTACCGTAGGTCATATATCTCTGCCGACAAGAGGCGTTATTGATATCTTCAAATATTCGGGGTCATAGAACTGGCCAAGGCAAATACACCTCCGAGACCCTGTTTTTCCCAATTCCCAGTATCTTCTTCCGCCCGAAGGGTCTGAGAATGCAGGTTAATATCGGCCTGGAATACGAGCAGCAAATATACGAGCCTACTTAGCAGTCATAATAGGAGTTTCGAGCATACATCAACCTCGCGATCTCATGTAGCCGCTCGAACAGTTGTGTCGATGTTCACTACCAGTCACCAGGTGGCAATGCTTAGGTTGTACGCGCAAGTATGGTGTTCTTAACGCCATATTTTGTGGCACATCTGGCAGTAGAAAAATTCAAGTCAATGTTAAAGGCCCAGAACGTTAACTGCCAGGAAGACACTGTACCATTCCGAGTCGATCCAGTGCGCATTACACATGCCCGCACAGCCTTCTAGGATCCAGATGCCAGCATGCACCGATCCCGTCATCGTTACTCTGGTCAATCCTTAACCACCATGTCCGACGATTATGATAGCCAAGTATCATCTCTTACGGCTCAGCTCACGAGCCTTTTTACTCACCCACCGGCAGAGGTGTCATCTATCATAAAAGCAAGTCCTATACTAAGTGCATGCTCGGAGGCGCTGGCCGTCTCTCTGCTTTCTTCTGTCCAAAGCAACCCTGCGTCTATCGACGCTTTGGTACAGCCCCTCGTACGCGATCTTGCAACCACCGAAGACGTCCGTTTCACAGATGAAGATGCAGGATACATTGATACTCCGTTCAATACTGTCTTCCAAATAGACCTTGCCGAAAACCTCAGCAATGCATTGCACGAAACGCAGCTTCACAAGCCCAAGCAGACAAGTATTATACCTCAAAACACCGTGCTCTCTTCTGCAATCTTTGCCGGTAGTGCTCTGAGGAACGGGTTGTTGAGTTCAAACGCAATTTATGCCTTTGTGGGACAGGGACTGCAACTTCCAGAAGCGACCATAGAGCAAGAAAGAAAGGAGGTCGTGGCAATTGGGGCATGTCTATTGCTGCTTGTTGCCGGTAATACCCTTCTGGACAAATGGATGTCAGAAAGCGATCGCCTGGAGAAGGTCGTAAAGGCCCTGGAATCCTTGAAGGAAAGGGGTGTAATTGGGCATCCTACGGGAGTAACTTTGCTCGAGGTTTGTCCCCTTTCGCTGACGACAATGTATTTATATCAGACTGAGTCTTGAATTGTAGAGAACCATTGATGCAGCAAAGGATGGGTTCGCAACGACGGTAACTGCGACGGATGCATGGAAATTGGTGTTTCCGTAGACTGATGATATCAGACATTGCCCATCCATCGACAGATTTCAATGTATCTTCAGGTGATTGCTTGATGGCTGAAATTTTGGAAGAGAAACCGATCGTCATATGTCCTGCCAATAGATTCCACCTTATTGATATTTGTTCAGTGATTAGAGAGGTTGCTGGAAAACCTACTTTATCTCCTATTTCTCTTTATGTGATGCCAGAGCTACTGGAGCGCAAGGTATCATCTAGTCTGCTGGCGGTCTCTGTTAACGGCCAAGGTAGACACCTAGTGGTACGTATACTATGCTGGCATTCCTCGAATGATTTCCACTTCAGAGCGTTATTGGCGAGGTATAACTCCATTGAGATGATGCATAAGGTTGATAAGTGGTTCGAATTGCGCTCTGGAGTGCACCCTATGGGTACCAAAAGAGAAAATGATACATCTATTTTAAATTTGTAGCCTACGACAGCTACGACTTGATGTACACAGCCACCGGGGTCCTGATCTCCCTGTCCAACCACTCAAAATTCTCCTTGAAGACGATTGTAGCCACAATGTATAATCAGATTGGGAAGTAAAGTGTGCATCATATTTTAAAAGCAATCCAAAAGACATCCACCGGCTAATGGCATACTTGTGACACACATTTATCTCAACCAATTCAACTCGCTTTCTCTCAATTCCTTTTGTAGCATATCTGTCAATATATCCTGCATCTCACATCATAATTTTAGGGCTGCCAGACGAGCTCTCATTGCAGGGCATGCTGGTTAAAAGGGTGCGTTTTTCGGATTTAGCCGAAAATGGGCATTCCCAGTAGTGGCACACCCATCACGATTGTCTATCCAAATGCTACGAATATTTGTAAATACCTACGACGATACCTTGGGAAACATTGCGTCCCTCTGAACCTAGTACCTGAGAGAATGTCCATCAAAGCTCGTTGTTATTATGGATTGAAGGTTGTATTCTAGGACGTACCAAGGCTTCTTTTCAATTTTTTGGGTAAGTACACATAACGAGGGTGCTTCTTGGGTGCTTCGGTGATACGAGTATGTACAAGCGAGAACACGATCCACGATACTTCGTTGAACCCTCCAGAAGAGTCCTACATTAGGATGTCCATGGCGATGATGCAGCAAAGCTGTAAAAGAAGGAACGTCAGGCGTAATTATAACGTGAAGTCGTGAACCAATTTTTACATAAATAGACACCCTTCCCGATCCATTCTCAACCACTAATGTATAAAGAGAGGCTTCAAGTTGAAGTTATAATATAAGTAGTTGATAATCATAAATAGGATGAACTTATTCGAGATGGGGAATAAGCAGCGAGTTGTAACGGAGCGGCGGTGCTCTCAGCTTGGTGCGCAGGAACTTTGGAGGTCTCGGAGTCTTGGACATGTGTAGTCAAAGATATGTTTGATGAAGCATACAGTAGCAAACTAGCGTAAAAATCGGAAATCCCGAGGCAGATGCGGCTGTGAAGCCGGAAATTCTCCATATCGACTAAGCAAGCATTGATCTGATCTTCATGAATTCTGCCCAAGGTCAGCATTGCTAGGGAAGGGTGCAAAAGCGTATTCGCAATTGCGATAACTTGGAGGAGTACCGTAGGCGTAAAAGTTGAAGTACAGGTATAAGAGCGTGATGATTACAAATGACAGTAAGTAATCACTTCATATAATCGTGATCAAAAGGTACGACTTCACATTATATCGAAGTTTGTCTACGAGAGACTAAGTAATCACTGGATAAATAAACAAACAAGGACAGTCATGGTCGACTACTTAGATAATTTATTATTCTCCAAGTCGTAGACATGATAATCAGGACACAATAAGTACCCAGAATATCAACCTGGTGATAAAGGCGAATGCGAATATCTGTTTACTGAATAGTAAAATATCGCATGTTTGATGCCATTGAGTTCCGAGTCGGTATAAAAAGTAAATAAGGACAGCACAGAGGGGCAAACTCGAAAAGTAGCAACTTAATAATTATACATAGGCAATAGAAGGATTGAGAAGTACTGTGCCACAAACTTTAAAGGGTTCAAAGTGTCAGATTGAAAAAATTTTCATTAATTTTTGGACAGTCCCATCATCACTCCACATCCGTCAGTGGTATTCAGGAGAGAATCGAAGCCGGGCATTGTGAAAATGAGAGGGACAGATGGTCAAGGGTGCACAATATGATATGCGTAAAGGAATGAAGAAGTTGAGGGATTAGGAACCGAAAAGCGATCTGGGATACCTTAACTCATCAAGGCCAGTGACGAGAGGACGTCTGGCTGCCAACGAGATTGTCAAGCCCACCCCGACCAGTGGACTGAAACTCGTGCGGTGTGGAAGACACATGTGTAAGAGGTTCAATCGGAGGTTCCTGTCTGGACGTTATATTGGCGACCCCTCCCCTTCCAGTGGAATGCCTGAGGAGCTTAGATTCATTACGAAGGCCAGTCGAGTAAAATATAAAAAGAAACATACAGTGCATTAGGAGGGCGAATAGGTTTCCATTGCTCTTTCTCATCAAGATTCTCAGGTGCATGATGAGCACCTTCAAAATGAGCGATATTGCCGGCTCCACCACGACCTGTCGAATAGACGTAGGCTGGAGGCGCAGAGGGATCGCGCGAGCGAGAGCGATTTAGGTTGCCTAATCCTCCTCGGCCACTTGAATGCTACTGAACTTTTTCAGATGATGACCAACACACACAAAAGAGCAGAACGTACGATTGCACCCTCCTGTGAGGCCAAGTATTCTTTGATTACCTCTTGTTCAACCGCTTCTGCCCGCGCAATAGACTCGGGATCGCGTGAAAGTGAGCGAAGGTTCCCCGCCCCACCTCGGCCTGTAGAGAATACTTGGTTTTGAGTCGAGTGAGGGAAGGGCTCACGACCACGAATTATTGAAAAGTCTTCCAAGTTGATACCACTGCTGCCAGACCCAATGTTGGTCTGTCGGATGTTGCCTGCTCCTCCGCGGCCTGTGGAGTGCTATAACGAAGGAGATATAGGAATGAAAATATGTCCAAGATATAGATAAAATAAAACGTACAAAAACTTCACGCTCTCGAGAGGGGGAGCTTTCAGGTTCTGGATTTCGAGAAATGACATCAGTACCTCGGAAGGACAGAATTGTTGTTTATAGGCAACGAGAGAGGTCGGTGAAAGAAATTACATAGACCTCTGTCGAAATCGCAGCCAGGTCCAGAGTAATGAAGTTGAACACAATTGTAGCGTCAATCAAATCAAAACAGGGACGAGGACATGCGAGTAGGAAGGGATATAAACATTAGAACTTCGAGTAAAGCAGCTGTCGCGAAGAGATAAAGATAACAGAAGGTATCTCGGCAAACACTGTTATCTCTTATCGTACTGCAGCTTGAATTGCAACCACGACCACTGCTCCCTCTGAAACTCGACGGCTAAACAAGAACCACTCACTTGGTCTAGAGATGATAGGTGATACCGAATC